>JAQSNX010004702.1:0-42072 GCA_029532605.1 Oreochromis grahami | reverse complement strand
TTTGAGTATTGCAGATATTTTTCTGTACTGTGAAACTTGACAACCTCTTGACTTTTGTTGCAGGAAGCTAAATAGTGTAAAAACAAAACTGGTAATTTAATCATATGTACCTTATTTTTAACTTAACTTTTCACAAAAAATACATGAATACCTGTTTTGAACATTATTCTCTCTGGAATATATTAGTAATGTAATCTGTGTACACAGATTCACTGCAGCTCTCTGAGAAAAAGCTCTATGAAGAAAGAAAAAAGGGGAGATTTTAAAAGGAAGTTATGTTCAATTTTGGTGCTGTGTTTTATTCTTGAACTCTGTTGTAGCAGCTTTGCATGATTTTCAGGTCAGATTATTCAAATTAGAGGGTGATTGGAAACAAGTGGGACTAACACAGGTGAAGCTGTTTAAGGCAGGGCAGACAGTTGCTATGGGAACACAAAGAAACACCTGGAAGAAAACGGAAAACTGTGTAAAGAGACTAAGAATTACAAGATAAACCAGGAAATTGATTGTAAACCTTCATTGCTGATTGTTTGTCAGCCTTAAACATACACACACTGTTAAAAAAAATCTATAAATTTCATGAGTGACATTTTAAGTACAAATAGAGCCAAGTTAATAATGTTGCATTAAACTCTATTATGAAGGGTTTTAAAACAAATTAAAGCTTATATTTTCTAAATGCAAGTTAAAAAACAAGGTTAATATTTACTAAATACACAAGTATATGTGAAGTCATATCTGATCACTCTGTTTGTATTTGGTCTGTAATTAAAAGCATTTTCTTGATATTTTAAAAATATGATTTAAATGTACAATATATTGAACATAAAATGACATAATACTAACCCAACTGATGTCAATATTTTTATTACATTGTAATTGAATTCAACTGAATACAGTTTTATGTATTTATGCCTGATTATCAGGATTACAGCAGTGTACATTATTCGGTTATGTGCAATGATCCAGGCAGTGAACTGCTACAAATGAAAGCTATGGTACGATAAAGTAAGTATGATCATGGATTACGTGTGGTAGACTCACACTCAAAAGAAAACACTAACACCTACATCGTTTTTCTTCTCTTCTCTCAGGTTGGGCTCTTTTGTTTGGTCTGATGGAGCTTACAGCTCTCTGTCTCCTTTTTGAAGCTGAAGTTTAACCTCATCCACCTGATTAATGACTACAGAAAAAGGTTATTCTTGAATCTCAGCATCCATTAAGAAACTTATTGTACTTACAGAGCAACCACAGCAGAGTTTAGATCTTTCAAACCCTCCTCCTCCCTGTCTGTGACTGACTCTGAGGCAGTTTTCTCACTGTTTGGCATTTAAATTAAGTCTTTAGTTTGTAGTAACAAAAAAATATAAGCTGTATTTTTTTTTTTTTTTTTTTAGGTTCGAGCATTTCAGCTGAGAGGAAGTGAGCTGCAGGTGGGGGATTTTACCTACATGAGTCTGAAAACGTCTTTCCTTTAACCACTAACATGTAGAATTCAAAAACACTGTAAGGTTTCTCTGGTTCAGTAATGTCTGATACAGCAATCGATCTTCACATCAAGTGAAGTGATCAAGTAATGCACTTTGTTTTAATCCCACCTGATAGGCGGACAAATGGACTTGCATGTTAACACTAATGCTGGAGTTGTTGACTGGGAATGGTATTCTGTACTCCACCTATCCTTTATTTCTGCTGGTTTAGAAGGAAAATGATAGAGTGAATGCTTGTTTTATCCATTAACGTTTGCAGGTGAGGAGTTTAAATAACCGTCTTTCCTGGTATGACATATGCAAGTGTAGATTAACAGTTAAACACTATTCTGATATTCAACTTTATTAAAACCACTCAGAGCATATTCGCTTCATCAATGTTCTGAACGATCATCAATGACAGAAAACGCATGATAAAATCATGATTGCTTGTCAGCTTCATGCTCAAAAGGGAATATCAGAGTTAGTTATTGATGCATGAACACATGACACATGAAGGGACTTCCATGGGATGATTGTACCTGTACTTTCAGTGCTATACATATTTAAAGCATTTTCTACAACCACTCAGATCATATTCCCTTTGTCAAAGCTACAAAACGAAGCAGGTGTGCCGCAGCGGTCAGTGGAAGAATCCGCCAGTTTCTCTGGGAATTTCACATTACCGTGGCAGTGCACTCGGTGCTTGCTCGGAAGTTTCGGGGGGCGGGGTTTCGCTGTAAAAAGAAGTTTTCTTCCCACGCAGTGAACAGCGGATGCTGTTTTTGTCACTTTTTATGGAATCAAACTCAAAATAAGGTCAGTACTTCCACACTTAAAGGTTATCTTATCTTATCTTATCTTCAAACGCTGCACGGTCATACTCTCTCCTACACTCGATATATTATCCATTGTTGATCTGCACACAGCTGTTGCCACGAACGTCACACTCGCTTACGTCACTGTCATGAGACATTCTCGCAAAAAAAATCATGGTTCAGAAATTACCTTTTTTGCAATAGTAATCCCTTACTTTACAGTGACGCGTTACTGCCCATCTCTGCTTGTATCTTTACATACTGAAAAATGAGTGCCCCACCACTGTCTAGAATAGACAGGAGGAGAACACTGTGTTTGAACCAATAGAAAGCTGGTGCTCAGAGGAAGAGGGTGGGCTTTACTTGGTGTCAGTGAGAGAAATGAAAAAAAGCTGAAATGAGTGAGAAGGACGATGAAGGAAACATCTGTGCTGTGTCTGCTCTGTAAGTAGAATCTCTGTGTTTGTTTGAATTCTTGTACTTTGACTGTCTGCTCTCCTGATAACTGATGATGGAGGAGAAGACATGAAAAACAAATCAGGCTGAATTCAAGTTCAAAACACCACGAGGACCAACTGCAGGTCTGAACTGACTCTTTATCTTTGCTCAGGAGTCGAGGAAACACAGCAGGCAGTGAAAAGATCAAATCATTCACTCATTATATCAACACAGCTGCACAGTGGACACATCACATAAAACTTATGGATATTTTGTATATATTCACAGTATAATGAGTGCACATGATCAACAGATCAATCAATTGATGTAATCAATTCAAGTGCTGCTTTTGGGATAAAAACTTGAAACTGGAATAGAATGATAAGTTCAGATTGTGTGAATACTTGTTATTCTACGGCCTTTTTTGGATTTTTTTTTAAAAAACGATCAGCATATATATCAAAGAGAGAGACGAGTTTGTGTGTTTGTCAGCTGTTTGTGTGGAGTTGTTCTTTATGTTCACCTCAAATCAACCTGAGTGTCATTTCTCTTTAGTTCTGATCTCACTGCTGAGCTGCACAACAAACCAAGGTCAGTAACCTTCTTCTGTCACAGTGTAAACCTGAGAAATGTTCACAAGATTGTTAATTTTTTAAAAAGTAACATATTATAAATTCCTCATAATTACTTACTTATTTATCTAATTCTGTATCTAATATTTATCTAATTACTTATTTTCTCATTGCTCTGTAAAATAATCTGAAATGCATCATAAGTGTCATCAATACCATAGCAATATAAACCATTAGGTCACAGTCCCACACACCACCACAAATCCCTATTCTAATGAGGACACACATACAATCTTTCTTTTACTATTTACATATGAACACATTGTTGTCATCTGTCTTACTTGTCACTGTGTTTCTTACCTGTTGACAATCAAGCTCTAGCTGCTGGATTAGATTCTGCATATACTCTGCTTTATCATTACTCTGGGTTCTTGACTAGATTAGCATTAGCATTACTGTCTGTGCATACGTTTGAAACAAGCCAAAAGTCCTGCTAGAAGGTTTTCTGTCCTGGACATAGATTACACTTAATCATTATACTCTGGTCATTTTGTGCAATAAAAATCTAATGTCCATATCTCCACTCAGAAACTGTAGGACACTGCACCATTTTGCTTTTCCTGCACACCAACTGAAATCATCTCATTGCAGTGCAAATGCACATGTTGATGTTTTGTTATTTTTTCTTTCTATCAGCTAGGCGTGCAGATAACTGAAGAAACGTAACGCAAGTAACGACATCACTGTAATGTAATTACTGAATTTAGTAATAGCAAAGGGAATGTGGTTCTAATAGTGTGAATCACCCATTACTGGTAATCACTTGCTTTCAGAACATAAAGTTTAAAACAACTGAAATAATGTAGAAGCAAAACAAAATTGTCAGAGTTTCATGTAAAATATTTGAACTGTTTTTAAACCCTCACAGCTCGTCTGACTGTGAGTCCCAGCAGCTCTCAGATCTTTATAAGAGACTTTGTGTCTCTGAGCTGTGAGGAGGACGACAGCTCTGCTGGATGGACTCTGAGGAGAAACACAAGCAAACAACAGAGGACTCAGTGTGGAGATGGGTGGGGAAAACCAGCTGGTTCTTCATGCAGCATCAGGTACACTTATCCATCTGACACTGGAGTTTACTGGTGTGAGTCCAGAGAGGGTCCCATCAGTAACATGGTTAACCTGACAGTCACTGGTAAGCTGAGTGTGTGGAGTTAGTGTTGATGAAGCTGTGTGTAAATGGATGAAATGCTGTAGTTTGTCTCTGTGTTGAGGTGGATCAGTGATCCTGCAGAGTCCTGTCCTCCCTGTGATGGAGGGAGATGACGTCACTCTGCTCTGTAAAACAAAGACCACTCCCTCCAACCTCCCAGCTGCTTTCTATAAAGATGGCTCCCTCATCAGGAAGCAGCCTACAGGTCACATGACCATCCAGCATGTTTCCAGGTCTGATGAAGGCCTCTACAAGTGTGACATCAGCGGTCATGGAGAGTCTCCATCCAGCTGGATCACTGTCACAGGTGACACACTCACCTGTCTGTGTTTCTGCAGCTTTCAACATTCACAATGTGACCACAACTTAATGACTGTGTTTGCTTTATTTTAGACAAACACACCACCTCAACTCTATCTACATCCACACCTCCACCCACTGTCACCACCACACCATCACCTACCACCACCACACCTCCACCCAGACCTCCTTCAAACATCACCATCACTATTCTACTTACATCCACACCTCCTCCTGGTTCCACCTCCATCACTCTTCCTCCATCACTCTTTCCTCCTGTTCTCTCTGTGTTGTCATGTGTTGGATCAGTCTGTGTTGTGGTTCTACTGGTGTTACTGGTTCTGCTGGGGAGACCCTGTGTTCACCAGAAACCTGAAGGTGAGACTCAGACTTTGATCTTTCATGTATCAGTTTGTTTACTAGAATAAAGTTCACATTCATAATTATTACAGTAACAACTTTCTTAAATGTAATCTATCTTTTGATATTTAATGTTGTTGTTATTTATTTTGTATCATTTCAGAAGATCAAGAAGAAGCTGGAGAAGATGATACCCTCAGTCACGTCACTTACAGGTCAAAAGCAGATCAAAAAGAGCCAATTAGACAAGCCAAAGGTATTACTATGTTTTCTTCATTACTGTTAAAGCTGACATTTAAATTGTTGAATATATCTGCCCAACTACCTCTCTAAAGGTGTTTCAAATGCCTGCTGAGTTGTTAGATTAGTTTCTAAAGCGACGTTTGTGCAACTTTACAATGTAGGAACAGAAAAAGACCTGCTTGGCATTGGCAGAGAAGTCTTGGCCAGTCATGAGTGCAACTCTGCTGCTCAACCTGCAAATGCATCTTCCTTGCATATAAGAATAGAATAGAATAGCTCTTGGTTGTCATTGTGCTCCATGTCAACTGCGTTGGAGTAAAATAGAAATAGTAGACAGCGGGAATATATAGTAAAGAGAAGGAAAAATAAGAGAGGCACATATTGGAGAGCAATTTGCAAAGTGCAAAGAAAAGACTTGGTCTGAACAGAGTTCATGTGTGAGTGGCCTGAGTGATGGGGGGTACTCAGACCATGGCTCAGATTGATGCGCTGGGTGGGCAGGGATGGAGTGTGGTGGATAGTGTCTGATAAGAATCCAAATGGCCCAGGGGCAGAAGCTGTTAGTGAGTCTGGAGGTGTGGGACCTGATGGTCCTGAGGTGCTGACCAGAGGGCAGCAGGTTAAATGGGTGGTGGGTGAGGTGCAAGGGGTCATCTGTGATGCCCCTGGTTTTCCTGAGAAAGTCTGGTCTTCAGGGTGACAGAGGGCAGCCAATTATTTTTGGGGCGGTGATAATTATCTTCTGCAAAGCCTTCTTGTTCTCAAAGGTGGCACCTGCGTACCCAAATTCCGGGTAGTAGAAGGGCATGCTTTCCACTGAGGCACAGTATAAAACCAGGAGCAACCTCTGATCCAGGTTATTCTTCTTGGGACACAGACGAAGTGCGGCTGCTTAGTGACAGTGGGCGAGAGAGGTGGGGGCAAACTCTGATTGAAGCTGGTTGGTAAGGAAGTCTTCAACCTAGGAGCAGGGTGCAGGGATCTGATGGTGGTCCATGTTGCTGGTAAGGATTTCAGGGATTATGGTGTTGAATGCTGAGCTGTAGTCGACCAAGAGCATCCTTACATAGCTCTTCCTGTTCCCTAAATAGCTTAGCGCTGTGTAAAGGGTGGTGGTGATGGCACCTTCTATGGACCTATTTCTACTGTAAAATGATGTGGATGGAGACAGTCTCTGATTTGCTGAGACACATTCACTGGAAACTAGTGGTGACAATAGATTAAAAAAACTAATTAATCTCACAATTTTCTGTAAGTAATCGCGATTAATCGCAATTACTTGATCAATAGCCTGGTTGCAATTACATTTTTTCAACTTTATATTTAAGCTTGTAACTTACATTTATGCAATATGAGGAAGTGAATGCAGAATAAACACAAAGAATGTTAAATGCTTAAAGTTAAAGAGAATTTGAATAGTTTTCTTCAGTCTTTTAACACAGGTTCTCTCCTGTGAAACAGAACTTAAAAAAAAACCCTATATACTGATAGGTAAGTAACTAATATATAATATATGTTAGTGCTGTCAAACAATAAAAACGTTTAATCAGATTCATCACAGGGTTACTGTGGATTAATTTTGATTAATCACAATTAAATTTAATTCATTTTTATTCTATATTAATCACTTTTCACTTTGCATGTGCAAACCAACTCGAGAAAAAAGAGAAAATATATGCACTTAACATGTTTATTGAACATCTTGAACATTCATGACAACAAAAAATTCTGTAAACATTTATCCACTCTCTCTCTGGCCCTCTTGGGGAGGCACTTCAAGTCCTTGAAACGAGGAACCAAAGCTATGTAAAACGCGTGTTCTTAACGATATTAATAGGTCTGCAGCTTGTTGCAGTCCACTTGACAATTGTGTCAGTCAATATATCCGAGGTAGACTTACTGAATCCCTGATGCTCCATGAGTGGTTTGTCGCAAGCTGGGTGACGTGTTAGCCAAAGTGCTAGCAGCATCCCCAACTACCGTATGCTTCGTGTCGATGTGATATTTTAAGCTGGAAGTGCTTTGGTAAAAAGAAAAATCCTTCTTGCACAATGTGCATAATACTTTATGTCGATCGACTGTTCCGTCTTATTTTTTTAATACTCAAATGTGCGTTTATCATCTTCCATATTGAGTTGACTGGTTCATCTGCCTATTTGCGCATGTGCTAAGGTAACTCTACTTGGACAAACTGCCTGAAGTGTGCTGACAGAAACATTTCAGGGATTTCGACTCATTCTACGCTCAAGGTGCGTTAATTGCGCTAATAATTGTAATCACGTTGACCGTGATGGCGGATCAATTTGCATTAGCGTGTTTATTTTGACAGCATTACTGGAAACACTTCATGACTAAAGATGTGAGGGCTATAGGTCTGTAGCATTTAAGGCTCCTTACACAAATTGAGAATTAATTTGAATTGAATCAAAGGAGTTGAATCAAAGCTCTCAAGTTTCTCTGCTTTGAATTGAATCTTTATTTTAAACACGTTTAAAAAATGGTACAGCAACCGAGAAATTAAAAAAGCACCACAACTACAAAAAAACCAAAACAACTTCTATGTTCAAAAAGGAGCAGGAAGAAGCATAAGCTTACTTAATCTCCCACTCCCTTTCCACCACCTAGTAATCAGTGAACTACACCTTTTTTTTCCTGTTTATGTCCTGACCATCAGAAATGCATCATTACATTATACAAACCGGATTCCAAAAAAGTTGGGACACTAAACAAATTGTGAATAAAAACTGAATGCAATGATGTGGAGATGGCAAATGTCAATATTTTATTTGTAATAGAACGTAGGTGACAGATCAAAAGTTTATTCCGAGAAAATGTATCATTTCAAAGGAAAAATATGTTGATTCAAAATTTCACAGTGTCAACAAATCCCAAAAAAGTTGGGACAAGTAGCAATAAGAGGCTGGAAAAAGTAAATGTGAGCATAATGAAGAACTGGAAGACCAATTAACACTAATTAGGTTAATTGGCAACATGATTGGGTATAAAAAGAGCTTCTCAGAGTGGCAGTGTCCCTCAGAAGCCAAGATGGGTAGAGGATCACCAATTCCCACAATGTTCCGCAGAAAGATAGTGGAGCAATATCAGAAAGGTGTTACCCAGCGAAAAATTGCAAAGACTTTGCAGTTATCATCATCAACTGTGCATAACATCATCCGAAGATTCAGAGAATCTGGAACAATCTCTGTGCGTAAGGGTCAAGGGCGTAAACCCATACTGGACGCCCGTGATCTCCGGGCCCTTAAACGACACTGCACCACAAACAGGAATGCTACTGTAAAGGAAATCACAGAATGGGCTCAGGAATACTTCCAGAAACCATTGTCAGTGAACACAATCCACCGTGCCATCCGCCGTTGCCAGCTGAAACTCTACAGTGCAAAGAAGAAGCCATTTCTAAGCAAGATCCACAAGCTCAGGCGTTTTCACTGGGCCAGGGATCATGTAAAATGGAGTGTGGCAAAATGGAAGACTGTTCTGTGGTCAGACGAGTCACGATTCGAAGTTCTTTTTGGAAATGTGGGACGCCATGTCATGCGGACCAAAGAGGACAAGGACAACCCAAGTTGTTATCAACGCTCAGTTCAGAAGCCTGCATCTCTGATGGTATGGGGTTGCATGAGTGCGTGTGGCATGGGCAGCTTGCATGTCTGGAAAGGCACCATCAATGCAGAAAAATATATTCAGGTTCTAGAACAGCATATGCTCCCATCCAGACGTCATCTCTTTCAGGGAAGACCCTGCATTTTTCAACAAGATAATGCCAGACCACACGCATCAATCATAACATCATGGCTGCGTAGGAGAAGGATCCGGGTACTGAAATGGCCAGTCTGCAGTCCAGATCTTTCACCTATAGAGAACATTTGGCGCATCATAAAGAGGAAGGTGCGACAAAGAAGGCCCAAGACGATTGAACAGTTAGAGGCCTGTATTAGACACGAATGGGAGAGCATTCCTATTGCTAAACTTGAGAAACTGGTCTCCTCGGTCCCCAGACGTCTGTTGAGTGTTGTAAGAAGAAGGGGAGATGCCACACAGTGGTGAAAATGGCCTTGTCCCAACTTTTTGGGGATTTGTTGACACCATGACATTTTGAATCACCATATTTTTCCCTTCAGATGATAAATTTTCTCAGTTTCAACTTTTGTGCCGTGATTTATGTTCTATTCTGAATAAAATATTGACATTTGTCATCTCCACATCATTGCATTCAGTTTTTATTCACAATTTGTTTAGTGTCCCAACTTTTTTGGAATCCGGTTTGTATTATATGTTACATGTATACATTTATACATGTATTACACACACACACACACACACACACACACACACACACACACACACACATGGATTTGCTGATTTTGCTGTCTGTATGGATTTGCTGTCCATACAGACAGTGTTGATTTGGAAATGATTAACTAGAATTCTTATCAACACAAAGTTCTTTATTTTGAGCACAGTTCCACAACAAAGATAAGTTACTGAAAAAAGTGTGCTTAAAGTGCTTTGGCACTTGGACATTCCTTGGCAACATTATAGGCAATATTAAACTTAATCATCATCTGGGTCTCCTCTGATGACCTATTTATTGTTGCCTGCCGCTTAAAGGCAGTGGGGATAGAGGACACTAGGGCAGTGCATTTATATATATATATATATATATATATATATATATATATATATATATATATATATATATATATATATATTCATATAATGTGTTTTCTGGATACACTGTGCTTTTTCAGTGTTTCAATTCAAAACATATTAGCACCAGTCACAAATGCAGTATTGCCAGCCATGGTCTTTCCACACTCAAAACAGTGCTTTCTAGATTTGGTTAAGCACGCAGTTGTTGAGAAGATGAATTTGTTGTTTAGTATGAGTCGTAATAAGAGAACAGTTGAACAGGGTCCTTAACTGTCTCAGCTGAGACTGAAGAAGTCACTTGGATGAGTAACGAAACGTTTCTCCCACAAAACGCTACGTCCAGATGAACAGATTCAACTTTTGGAGATTTACTTTCCTGGATGATTGAGAATGCATCAAGATGTCTGTTTTCAGCTTCTCGAACATTCGACTCATTGTTAAAATTGCATGTAAAACCACAGCAGCTACTTCCTGTTGCTGAGTCCAGTTAGTCTGAACCAGGTAAGACTTCTCAACACAGTGTGTTCCGGTTTGGCTAATGATAGTGTTCAAGGCATGAGAACATGTTTGCTCTGTGTTCTGTGGTGCAGTGTGCAAGTTTGTATTAATAGCAAGCAGCATCTTTGTGGTGCTTCACATTTGTTTTTCACAGAATGAGCCCTCAGTTATTTCTACTCATTATGAGTTTCACAGCAGAGGTGTTAAGATAAGAAACCTGAAAATGCTGCACATTACAAAACATGTTACTTAATTTCTTCATCAACTTAACATCTGTCGTGTAATAATATAACAGTACTGTTGCTGTAGCTTTGGTAATTTTATATGCTTTATATTGCAGAAACTGATACAACTGTGGTCTACCCAGCAGTGAGCGCTGGCAGCGTCAGTTATGGACAAACAACCATCAGAATGAGGAGGCACAGGTACAGCTGGGCTGCTTGCCCTTTTTAAAGCCATTATGCTAAGCTAAGCTAACCACATCAAGCTCAGAGCTCAGACTTGTGAAGAATATCAAGTTTCTCATCTTTCTGTTACAGAAAAGCTGACAACTGAGGAGCTCCAACAAACTGCAGATGAAAAGCATGAAGTTTATTTTGAACTTTGAATCATACAGATCTACTCTAGTAAAGTCCAATAGTAAAAATCCAGAGCTGGAAGTGAACACAAAACACAAGCTTCACAATCTGATATATCAGGTTCAACCAAAAAATCCTGCACAGTGAAAACAAGTTATAGTGCATCAACTTTTAGTGGGTAGTGCTGTTTCTGACAAAAACAGGAAATGGCGCAACATGTAACTGTGACTCTCATTATAACCTTACAGGTGTACCAGACAGGCCAAAGTTGATATGAAGCCTACAGTAGTGCAGGGTCTATTTTTGACTGAAGCTATGAGAAACAGCAGTGTTTCTCTAACTTGATACTCTAAAACTGTGCAAAACAACAGCTCACCTAAAAAGTAAGATGCCTGAGACTGAAAGAAAAAGACAGAGCAGTGTTCTTGTTCCCTGAATTAAAACATATTAGCTGCTGTTAGAGATAGGGATGGACCGATCCGATAGTATTGGTATCAATCCGATACTGACCTAAATTCCTGGATCGGATATTGGAGAGAAATAAAAAATGTACTCCGACCCATTAAGTATCACAAAAACACCTCACAAAACTTGTGATATGGCGTAACCCAGCTCATGAACTTAGCACGTCGGGGCAGTATGTGTCACGTGATAGAGCGGCTGTGGTGTGCTCCTGTTTCTAAAGACCTGTCTGTCTTTATATATATATATATATATATATATATATATATATATATATATATATATATATATATATATATATATATATATATATATATATATATATATATATATATATATATATATATATATATATATATATATATATATATATATATATATATATATATATATATATATATATATATATATATATATATATATATGTATATGTATATATATATATATATACATACATATATATATACATATACATATACAGGTCCTTCTCAAAAAATTAGCATATTGTGATAAAGTTCATTATTTCCTGTAATGTACTGATAAACATTAGACTTTCATATATTTGAGATTCATTACACACAACTGAAGTAGTTCAAGCCTTTCATTGTTTTAATATTGATGATTTTGGCATACATAACTCATGAAAACCCAAAATTCCTGTCTCAAAAAATTAGCATATCATGAAAAGGTTATCTAAACGAGCTATTAACCTAACCATCTGAATCAACGAATTAACTCTAAACACCTGCAAAAGATTCCTGAGGCTTTTAAAAACTCCCAGCCTGGTTCATCACTCAAAACCGCAATCATGGGTAAGACTGCCGACCTGACTGCTGTCCAGAAGGCCATCATTGACACCAAGCAAGAGGTGTCAGTAAGACGCAGAAAGAAATTTCTGAATGAATAGGCTGTTCCCAGAGTGCTGTATCAAGGCACCTCAGTGGGAAGTCTGTGGGAAGGAAAAAGTGTGGCAGAAAACGCTGCACAACGAGAAGAGGTGACCGGACCCTGAGGAAGATTGTGGAGAAGAATCGATTCCAGACCCTGGGGGACCTGCGGAAGAAGTGGACTGAGTCTGGAGTAGAAACATCCAGAGCCACCGTGTACAGGCGTGTGCAGGAAATGGGCTACAGGTGCCACATTCCCCAGGTCGAGCCACTTTTGAACCAGAAACAGCGGCAGAAGCGCCTGACCTGGGCTACAGAGAAGCAGCACTGGACTGTTGCTCAGTGGTCCAAAGTACTTTTTTCGGATGAAAGCAACTTTTGCATGTCATTCGGAAATCAAGGTGCCAGAGTCTGGAGGAAGACTGGGGAGAGGGAAATGCCAAAATGCCTGAAGTCCAGTGTCAAGTACCCACAGTCAGTGATGGTCTGGGGTGCCATGTCAGCTGCTGGTGTTGGTCCACTGTGTTTTCTCAAGGTCAGGGTCAATGCAGCTAGCTATCAGGAGATTTCGGAGCACTTCATGCTTCCATCTGCTGAAAAGCTATATGGAGAAGATTTCATTTTTCAGCACAACCTGGCACCTGCTCACAGTGCCAAAACCACTGGTAAATGGTTTACTGACCATGGTATTACTGTGCTCAATTGGCCTGCCAACTTTCCTGACCTGAGCCCCATAGACAATCTGTGGGATATTGTGAAGAGAAAGTTGAGAGACGCAAGACCCAACACTCTGGATGAGCTTAAGGCCACTATCGAAGCATCCTGGGCCTCCATAACACCTCAGCAGTGCCACAGGCTGATTGCCTCCATGCCACGCCGCACTGAAGCAGTCATTTCTGCAAAAGGATTCACGACCAAGTATTGAGTGCATAACTGCACATAATTATATCAAGGTTGACTTTTTTTGTATTAAAAACACTTTTCTTTTATTGGTCGGATGAAATATGCTAATTTTTTGAGACAGGAATTTTGGGTTTTCATGAGTTATGTATGCCAAAATCATCAATATTAAAACATTGAAAGGCTTGAACTACTTCAGTTGTGTGTAATGAATCTCAAACATATAAAAGTCTAATGTTTATCAGTACATTACAGGAAATAATGAACTTTATCACAATATGCTAATATTTTGAGAAGGACCTGTATATATATATATATATAGAGAGAGAGAGAGAGACCCAGCTCCTGTACATGGATGACATCACGCTGTATGCCAAGAATGCACGAGACATCGATTCACTGACCCACACCACCAGGATATACAGCAATGGCATCAGAATGGAGAAATGTATTTGGATGGTAACAAAGACAGGGAATGTTGAACTGAGCAGATTGAAGTACCAGAAGGCAACATTGCAGACACTGAGGACAGCTACAAGTACCTGGGCATCCCACAGGCAAATGGGAACCATGAAGAGGCCGCTAGGAAAGCTGCAACCACCAAGTACCTGCAGAGGGTCAGGCAAGTCCTGAGGAGTCAGCTGAATGGTAAGAACAAGATCCAGGCTAGCAACACCTATACTCTGCCCGTGATCAGGTACCCTGCTGGGGTAATGACCTGGCAAAAGGAGGAGAGAGAAGCCACTGACATCAAGACAAGAAAGCTCCTTACCATGCATGGAGAGTTTCACCCCAAGTCCAGCACCCTGAGGCTGTATGGTAAGAGGAATGAAGGAGGCCGTGGACTAGTGAGAGTCAGCACCACAGTCCAGGATGAGGCAACAAACATCCATTAATAAATCAGGAAGATGACCATGTGCTCAGGCAATACCTCAGCCAGCAGAAACCCAAGAAAGAGAAAGAAAAGGAGGAACCATCATGAAAGGACAGGCCCCTGCACGGTATGTACCACAGCCAGATAGAGGAGGTAGCTGATACCCAGGAAGCTGGACAAAGCTGGACTGAAAGACAGCACAAAGGAACTAATCATGGTAGCACAGGAATGAACTCTGAGCACAAGATCCATAGAGGCTGGGGTCTATCACACCAGGCAAGACCCCAGGTGCAGGCTGTGTAAAGATGCCCCTAAGATAATCCAGCATATAACAGCAGAGTGCAAGATGCTAGTAGGCAAGGCATACATGGAATGCTACAACCAAGTGTATACAGAAACATCTGTGCTGAGTATCGCCTGGAAGTCCTGAAGTCAAAATAGGACATGCCCCCAACTGTGGTGCAGAATGACCGAGCTAAGATCCTGTGGAACTTCCAGATACAGACGGACAAAATGGTGGTGGCTAACCAACTGGACATAGTGATGGTAGAGAAACAGAAGACGATGGCTGTAGTGATCGATGTAGCGGTTCTGAACAACAGCAACATCAGGAAGAAGGAACACGAGAAGCTCAAGAAATACCAAGAGCTTAGAGAAGAGCTTGAGAAGATGTGGAGGGTGAAGGTAATCAGAACACTAGGTGTGTGGGGACTCCCAAGCTAGCCGAGTGGCTCCAGCAGATCCCAGGAACAACATCAGAGATCTCCATCCAGAAGAGCGCAGTGGTAGGGACAGCTAAGATAACGCGCAGGACCCTCAAGCTCCATGGCCTCTGGTAGAGGACCCAAGCTTGGAGGATAGATGCGGCATGCCATCACATAAACAGTACTGTCTATGTTAGGCCTGGCTCATATCTGGATGACATACCACTTATCATGCTAGAAGTAAGCCAGCAGTGGCAGCTTGACACCAGATCTGGGACAGACATGTCTGCTATGTGGGAAAGCTTGTAATCATGTCTCCTGTTGTTTGAACTGTATGTGTTTGTGTTCAGACTTTAAACCAGAAACGTCGTCTACTCTTCACTCAAGTAGTCCACCAGTCCAACCACTGACGTCCAGCTGGTTCCCCCAGCACCTCAGACTAGAGGACATCGTCATGTTACAGATTTTTATATGATTTATGCCTTTTTCTCATTTAGACCATTATGATAGAAAACCTTCGGGAAATCAGTTAATTAAGTGACAGAGATGAAAGATTCAAACTATGGTGATTTGAGTCCTAAATCAAAAATCAAAGCAATTTGAATGTATTACTGTTGATTTAGTGGAAATATTTATTTACTTGTGCTTTATCAATATGCTTTACCTAACAAAGTATCATATTTTAGTTATTGTTCTTTTACTTCAGAAACAACTCAGTAATTTAAGATAAAAAAGAGAGCTGAAGTACTTTATTGTCTAATAAACTACAAACTCATGAACATGTCACTGAGACTGGACTTACTCCTAAATCACATCAACCCTTAATTATTCTGCACGCACTAAGACCCTGGTGGCTTCCCATGATGCACTGAGCATTTCTTCTTCTCTCACCTATTTCCTTTCATCCTGTGTTTATCAGCTCTCCCCATTTCTTTGAGTTTTTATTCATCTCTGGTTCACTTCCACTCCACTCCCTCTTCTCATCCTGCCAGAGCAGATGGCCGCAGGTTTCCTCCCACAGCTCAAGAATGTAGACCAACCGCTAAACTGACAGCTCCTCATGCCTAGAAGCAGAGAGGAAGCTTCCGTGTTCCCTCACCAGTAATATTGTTTGCCACACAATAATGTTGGACACTTCGATTAAGAGGAATTGAAACCAATGTAGCTCCAATGTAGCTTTGTGAGTCCACCTTCACTTTATTTTCTGCAAATATATAGACAGTAAATGGTTATACATTTGTACAGTCTCACACAGCTCTTGTTAGGCACACTGCATTATAGTGAGTTCCCAGCTTTTTTAAAATTCAAAACACTCATACTCATTTCAGTATCATAAATGATATAAATATAAACAAAAGATAGTGTTATACCCAGTCTTGAGTCACTGTGAGTGTACAGGTACAGGTACAGGTATAGATCCACTACAATCCCACAAGGTTTCAACACAAACTGGCAATTAGCTCAAGCTGCTAATCATCAGCTTCATGGCTAATCTTCATCGCTACCAATAAATATACAACAACCACCAACCAATCTTTAGACCAGGGCCAATTAATTTACTGGTTTGTATCTGCTTACCAGCAAATATGTAGACATAGTACATGGTTACACATTTGTTCACAGTCTCACACAGCTCTTGTTAGGCACACTGCATTATAGTGAGTGTCTCGGCTTGTTGACTCCCGCTGGAGCTGCTCATTTCAGGAGATACTCCATCTTTAGTATAACGGAGGAATAACTACGTCATGGTCCTGGGTCTTTTGAGCCAGCGTTCTGAGTTTTCTGCAGGTTTTGTCATTTTGTATTCTGTAGAAGTTCTCGTTGTTAGTCTGAAGTGTCCCGTTATTCTGTTTAGACTTTCTTATATTCCAAGCTTAGTTCCTTGGTTATTTATTAGATTTCCTCTTGTGTCTTTGCCCTCTCTCTCCTTGTGTGTTTATATAGTTGTGTAAATTCTTGTGCCTGGTTTTCCCAACTTGTGTTTTATTCCATCATGTTTCCCAGCCTGTCCGGTCTGCTTCTCTCTCTTCCTCGCGTTCCCTCGCTCACTCTCATCTCCCTCTCTTCCACTCCCGCATCATGTTTTCTGTTTTATTGTTAAGTATAGTTTGTTCTTTCCCTGCCAGCATGTAAAGCTGTGGTTTTTTGGGTTTACTCCTCGCATCTGTGAGTTTGCGTTTGCCTATTCCTGCCTGCACACAGCCTATTTGTGAATATTCCTGCACTATGTCTCATTGGAGACTGGGGCACAAAACATTTTACAACAACTAAAGAAAATAACATATTTGAACAATAAGAACATTTTAACCAAATGTAATATTGTAAATATAAGATTGTAGGGAGCTTGAGCATTGCAACTTCTTATCTGGTGCGCGTCTTTTATTTTGACAGCAAATACGCACCTGCGAACCACTTATGTGCACCCCTGGCTCAACCTGCCACTCAGTGTGAATACTCCTCAAAATCTGAGTAACTTTGTGTTACATGCTGAAAAATGTTGGTTTGCTTTTCTGTTGCTTTTATCTTTCAGGTGTCAAGTCTCCACCTATTGGCCAATTCAAAGATAATTGCCATGTGTCCATTGGCTGGTCTGGGCACAAAAGGCAAAACGATCATTAGGGATCATTACAAATAAGCAGCTCCCTGGCCATCTGGGTGGCTTCTGACTCTTGAGAAACTTTTGTTTGAAAACGTCTGTGTATGTAAAACAGAGTGTCTTTGTAAGAGGCTGGACAAGTAAGCTTCAGGTACACTATACACTGGCAGCAGGGGTTTGACTGTTACTGACACTAGGTTATGCGGTTGATGCCACTTTTGTTTGTTTTTACTGACATTTTTTTTTGTCAAACAGGTAGGTAGGCCTTTTGTTTTGCATGTTGTTTCATTTAGACCTGGGTAAGCTGTCGACCTCTTTTTGGTTTATTAATTTCTTTGATTTGGCACAATCGCCCAGTCCTCCTCCCCCACCTTTTTTCTTTTGTCAAGTACATTATTGTCGAGGTATATGACAAATAAATCCTGCCTAACTATTAACCTAGCTTTTGTCCTTCTTCATTAATTTTGGTTGTCTTGTGTTTCTGTCTCCTAACTGTCTTAGTCCCCTCCATGGTGGGTGGGACGTAACACATTGTGAGTTTCAATGTGTTCATATTCAAACATAGCAAAACATGTCTCATCCTGTCTATATCCTATATCCTGTAAAAGCAGTGTTCCTCCCCTGTGTCAGTTGGTGTTTTCAGAGCTGAAGTTAGTAACTTGGTGAAGTCAGTGTCCAGCATTTCTATCATCACTTATTTCCAGATTTTTCTTTTTACTTCTGTTTTACATGAATTGATTTAACGCTCACGTCAGCTTTGGACTGGCTCCAACTCAGAAAGAGCATAAGAGAGAATCAACATGTGATCTCATCTTTTCTTCTTCTATGATGGAGCAAAAACTCTGAGGATTGTACTGAATTCTTGAGAACAGTAAGTGATCTGACACCTTCTGGTTTACATTGTTCAAATACTAATTTGAACAATGTGTTGCTAACGTTAAATAGTCCACAATGATTGTATTAACAATAACATTTGTTTTAGCTCGTCTTGTTTTTTGAGCACTTCATGGCACACAGAAGTTAACAGAGTCACTCTTTAACCCAATGTTGGTTTGATGAGAATGAGAGAAAAGAAATTGCTTACAGTGAAGAAACAAGAGACGTAACTGAATATAAAGCATGTACAGACAAGCCTCCTCAAATTCTTTGACAGCAGTTGTGCATCTTTCAGCACGGATTGAGAATCTCAGCACTGAACTAGACTAGATCTTTATTTACAGTCTGTCTTTAATGTAATTCTAGTTTTAGACTCCAACAGCACATTTTCAATACTTCCCTTTGTTTTGACTCAATAATGAATTCAAAGTACACAAAGACTGCAATTAAAGTAACATAAGTGCTTTTATTCTGTATTTTATGCAGACTATTTTCTGCTGCTTGTCTTTTCCATGTTTTCTCTGTGTGTGTTTCTGCTTCTTTGCCCCTCACTGTAAACAGATGTACTGAGAGACTCCTGCACTGATGTTTCATAGGAAAGTCCAAACAGCCTCACTGGTTCTCCGTAAAGAACAAAGATTTGCTCTCTGTGGCTCCAACACAACTTAAAGACAATCAAAGGTGGACAAAGTTCTCTGTGGTTTGATGGAGGCTACAGCTAAATGCTGCCTCCTCCATAGTACAATATACATTTTTATACAATGAAGTCCTTTTAAAGTCTTTTGGCTGATGATGGTCTTTAGTGTGTAGCTGATGATTGATGATGAGATTATCATCACAGGTTAGGTTATGTTTGTGTTATTCTGTGGAGATCATTCAAGAACTGAACCTGTTAAACACTCAGACATGATTTCAGCCTAGTTATGACGCATTTGTTCATGATCGTGCTGCAGTCCAAAGTATCAAATGTCACTCTGATGCAATTTCCTTAAGAGAGGTTGAAGGAGCAGGTAAACTACCTAGTCATGGTCATGTGATGCCGGTGTGTTTTAGAAATACCTGAGTTTTGGAAGCCTTCAGGAAACTAGTATCTAGTACACAGCTGAGGGACAGCTCTTTAAAGAAAGACAGGAACTCTCTCAAAATCTGAGATGTGATTTTATCAGGTTTAAACTCAGGTTCTGTTATTTACCAGAAATACCAACAGACTCAGATATTAATCACAATCAAAGTGTTAGATGATCTGCACTTGAGAACACGGACATGTCAGCTGTAACTGCGTCACTCTGCTTCAGTTTGGTTTTTGTCAGCTTCTTCGTGTTTGTCTCTGCAGGTGAGATTTAACTGTTATAAACTAAAATATATCTGCCTGTGAGATAAAGAGAAACAGTGTATGAGCCTGTATTACATGACAACAATATTTCACTAAGAGCTGGAGTCGGTGTAGACATTCCTGTCACAGCAGTTATGCTGTCTGTGACATCCCTGAGTTTAAAAGCCTTGCTTTCTAAAAGGGTCTCTGGAGAAATACTACTTGCACAGCTGCTGTGATGGGTCGAGAGAGAACAGCAGCCAGTCTCATATACGAAAACATCAGTCCTAGCCTGACTGTGATTCTCTACAGCTGGGGCGTCAGACACACAGAGGGCCAAAACTCAAAGCACTCTGTGTCATAGGCTAAAGAGGATAAACATTTATTGAACAGAAATATTCATTGAAACAGACCGGATGCAATATTATTCCAAAATAAATTAACTTAAACTCAAATACCTTAAAATGCTGCAAACAAAATCAAAATGTAAAAAGAAATTGTGCTTTTTAGTAAACATTAAAATAATAACAAGTCAAAACATTCCATATTCTTCTTCTCATTTTCCATTTGCTGGGTGCTTGGCATATTTCCTTGCAACAATTTTGTTTGTATTTTTTAGGTTCTTTGTTGCAGAGATTCTCAGGACGGAACACCAGTGTTCCTCAGTGAGATGACTCCTGTGTAATGTTTTGTTAATCTTCATTAACACAACATCACATAATCTTTGTTGTGTTTTGACTTGTTGTCATTAGTGTTGAGTAAACCAGTTCCATTACCTATATGGGTGTTGTTTCCTCCTGTAAAGTGATTTATTTATGCATTATTAAGCATTATCTTTGCAACTGACCAAAATCTTTGACTGAAACTGCTCCACCACTGACGACTAATCTGAGCGAGATCAGCAATCTCACTCTCTGCAGTTTCTCTCACTGATTGGCTGCTGTAGAAGTGAACATAATTGTACTTTGACCTTTGACCTCTCTGCTCTGTGTTGTTTCCTTTTTCAGACCAGACAATCATCTCACCTAAAGCTAGACAGAAAACCACTCTGCAATGTCGAGCTCCAACCAACAACATCATAAGATTAGAGTGGAGCAGAGCTGACCTGGGAGATAAATATGTCCTCGTGTATCGGGATGGTCACTTTCTTACAGATGAGCAGCATCCATCTTTTAGGAACCGGGTGGATCTGCAGGACAGACAGATGAAGGATGGAGACGTGTCTTTGATTCTGAAGGATGTGACGATTAATGATGCTGGAACATACGAGTGTCGTGTCTTTATGGCAGAAACACACTCATGGAAGCTCATCACCATCATCGACGTCCATGTTGTTCCTCCAGGTGAGTGAGTAGAGTTGAGTGTGTGTGTGATCAGAGGTGAAGCTGCTTCCTGGTTGTTGATGTTTGTTTCTAAAGATGTTGTTGATGAGACTTTGTAGAAAGCAGCTGGTCTGAGTGATGTGATCAGAGTGCAGTAGATAATGTCTGACAGCAGTTTGAAGAGGAAATGGATTCTGTTCTGTTCTTCACTCATCACCTACCTGACAGCTGACACCTCACACCTGTTTCTC
The DNA here is from genome assembly GCA_029532605.1 of Oreochromis grahami. Lineage (NCBI taxonomy): Eukaryota > Metazoa > Chordata > Actinopteri > Cichliformes > Cichlidae > Oreochromis > Oreochromis grahami. The sequence continues at coordinate 20,731 of JAQSNX010004702.1, read as the reverse complement.
ACCTGCAGGTCACACAGGAGGACAAGAGAAGGATGAAGACAACAAAGATGGAGGGAAGACGAATGGAGTAAAGAAGGAGGATTTACCTGTTGTATTGATGTGCTTCTTGTTGCTGCTGTTATTGCTTTCTTGAGCTACAGAAAATATAGAAAAGGCTCAGTATTCTGTTGGACATCAGCCTGTTTCAGACGTCTCAGGGGTTCGTACAGATAACAGTGAGACTCCTCCTGCTATTTTAAGCCGTTAGTGTTAACTTTCAGTTTCAGGTAAAACCTTTTAATAACCATCATCAGATGGCCTGGCACCCTGTCCTGCTGTACGAAACCTCACATTCGGTGACAGCTGGGATCAGCTCCAGCCATGTCAAACTAGAAGGAAGGAAATTTACTTCTTCACAAATAGTTGGTTTAGAAACAAGACCCAGCTTTTAGAAAAACATCCAGATAATCCTCACAGAGTTGTTTATGAAAGCATGTGTAAGTGAGCAGATTAATAACTTGTTACTTGTTTGATTGAGCTTTGGAAAGTGATTATTACAATTTATTTATTGTTTCATTGTTTGTTTACATTTATGACAGATGGTTATTAGAAAGTTTTACCATACTTAATTTTTCATTTCTCTGCTTGTCATCAAACATGTTCAGACTGTGTTAGTGTCTGTCTGAGCTCTTTATCAGTGACTCTGTGATCCACAGTTTTTGTTCCTCTTCATTAATTTATCACAGGATTGATTAACACCATTTAAAACAGTATTACAAACTAGAGCTGGGCGATATAGGATTTTTTCATATCACGATATGTTTTTTTCATTTCAGGCGATAACGATATATATCACGATATAAGCCAAATAACTATATTTGTAAGATTTAAATGTGCCGTTGCTCACAAGTAAAATGTGAAATAATTAGCAGCTTGTTTTAATTAAAATATTTATTTCCCATAATAAGTTCAACAGGGCAGATGTACTTAAGGAACATGAGACTTCAGTTTCAGATAAATAAAGGCAAATATTGCAAACTACACAAAAGGCAGCCGCTAAAGTGTTTAAGTTTCAAAATTAGAACAAACAAAGCAGACCACTAAATTGTCAATTCCACTTAGAAAGAAAATATTAATTCTAAAAATAAATCTTAGGTCGTTTTACAGAAGAACAGACAAAATTGACTAACTTTTGTCAATATCAAATAAACTGAGAACTAAAAGGAAATTCTCAATCTCTGCTTGTTGTATAGCTTAGCTTTTCAAACAGTTTTAACAGTTACTTTAGTCTGACAAAAGCCGAATGACGAATTAGCGCTTTCAGTCAGAGACTGAGCATGCACCGCTTTATTGTATTTCCAGACTTGCTTTCGACACAATTTACAGTGCGCGCTACTCTGTTTTTTGTCAGACTTGAAATAGCCGAAATACCTTCACACTACGGAACTTCTGTGGCTCTTACGTTCGACAGTCTCTCCGGCATTGGAACCATCATCGGTTTTTTCTTCGGTAACCTTTGCTCACGCTCTCGGTTGATTTTTCTGTAGTCGGCACACTCCTTTCCTTCATTACCCGGGTTGCACGGCTGCAAAAACAAATACACATGTGCGCCTTGGCGCTTGTGCTGTACGTAACAAGTCACGTGACGTGACGCTTCGGCTGTGATTGGTTCGGCTCTGCGCTACTTAATTAGGATTGGCTGTTCTTTTTTTTTTTTTTTTAAGAGGACAAGAGACATGAGGCCTATCGCAATAGTTTAATTTTTCTATCGAGAAAAAGTTATTTCGCAATACATATCGTTATCGTTTTATCGCCCAGCTCTATTACAAACTAAACCTTACATTAAATTTGTGTTACAGTACAGCTTCTTTTCACTGTGCAAGAATTCAATGTACAAGATTTTACAGTTTTTTGTAAAATACTCTACATATACTGGCCTCGTAGAACCACTTTCTACTATCCAGGAGTTAAACACCTCCACACAAAAGTCACTGACGCCAGAGTGGGTTTAGACTTTGCTTTATATGGCAGGTGTGAAACTGTAACAACAAAATACAGTGTATATGAGTGTCAAATTAAAATAATTACTTTAGGAGCTGCGTGACCAAGTGCTAATGCTAACACCAAACAACTGTCTACAACCATAAATTAGCACGCTTAATACAGCATCTAAGTAACTGCTATTAATCAACATAAAGTGATAATGCATACTCACAGGGAATGCCTTTTATCAGCCTTTCACAGCATAGATCACATTCAGTAGATTGTCTGAGTCTTTTTACACTTCCCCTGTCCGCACACGGACGATGCCTTTCTCTTAAAGGGCCAGTGCACTAACCAAACAAACAAAACATGTACAAATTTGACAACAGTCAGAACACTACATGTGTGAGTATATTTGTTTCATTTTTCTGTTCAGTTTGTAAGATCAAAATTGTTCTGTGAGGATTGAACCGCACAAACTGATGCTCATGTAGAGATCAGCTGTTACAGAATAATTACAGTCACTGACTAAACCAACTGACAACACATAGGAATTATAGGGACTCAATAATCGAAGTGTGAAGGACGCACTGATCTGCTACAGTTGAAAGACACCTCAAACACATTTTGTTACATAAAATTAAGTAGAGCTAAGTTCCGTTGGCATGTATTGAGTTTTTGGGTCTTGTCCTTTATATTATTCACCTTTAGATTAAGTATTCTGGGCAGTAAACTCAAACTTTCTGTAGTTGCAGACTCAGATATTCATTTCTCTAATTCTGCATCACAAAGCTTATTACATATTTGTTGCTGTGAATATTATTATTGTATTATTGGTATTGTATTGTAATGTTCTTCATCCTGGTTGTTTCCCATGCTTTTTCATTTCCGTTTATAAATATTGAATGTTTTTTGTAAAGATCATCATGAGCAACAACAAATCATTTCACAAAATAAAACTGGAAAAATGTCCATTACGCACAGATCCTTGATTAAATTTCTACTTTATCAAAAATCACATGCTCAGCAGCCATTATCACTTAAAGTAATCTCCCTCTTGTTTTCTGAACTCTGTGCAATCCAAACTGTGTGTGTGTGTGTGTGTGTGTGTGTGTGTGTGTGTGTGTGTGTGTGTGTGTGTGTGTGTGTGTGTGTGTGTGTGTGTGTGTGTGTGTGTGTGTGTGTGTGTAAATTCAAGGCAGGGATTAGAAATGTGAGTTGGAAGGACTACAGGGTCACATCACATCACGGTGCATTTACAACTATGTAAAAGATATATCTCCAAGAGATATAAAACTAGAAATTAAATTAAAAAAATAAATTATATGATACTGGGTAAGATGGGGAAAAAAGTAAACCGAAGAGAAAATTCAATGATGCAGTAAAGGAGAACTTTACATTATAACAAAGAAATATTATATAGAAATATTTCTCACTGCTAGTGATGTACTGCATTCAAAGAGCAACAGAGGTCGCAGAGAGTCAGGAAATTATGCAAACTCATTGCCTTAACATAACTAAGAAAAACTTGCTTAAGATAACTAGGTGAGGACAACTTATTCATTGAAAGTACACAGTACTAAGAATAACTTGATTTTTCTGATTGTGCAATACTAATTTTTTCAGTTCACAAAATTCTTGTTTCATGTAACTGAAATCTTTAATTATCTGGTCTAAAGAAAATAATGCTATAGACTATATTTACATGAAATTTGTGTATATTCACTATACTTGATGTATTCTAACCATACATATTGCATATTACAGAATGTAATAACCTGCATATGTGTAAAAAATGGCTTTGACTTTGCCACCCCATTTGATATCCATGCCACCTTAAGAAAATGTCTCTATATCCGCCCCTGACTGTAAGAAAGCCATTAGATCTGACAGCAGACTGATCACGAAGACACCTCAAAGCTGTGACTGACACTGGAATTGAGTCGGAGCTCAAATCTATTTTTCTTGATTTTACAACTGCACTCTTCAAACACTCCTCCATCTTGTGTAAAAGTGAAAGTGAAACTACTTAGTTTATCCTCCATTTTATTATATTTAATTACAGGACAAAAAATGATTTGTTAAAAAAAAATGAGGAAAACAGGAATAGAGCCAGAGGTATTTGAATGTGATACTAAAGAAAACTCATCATTCTGGTCAATGATGCTTCCAGCCTTGTTAATCAGTGCATTGTTCCTGCTGGCATCTCTGGCATTGATGTTGTTCAGTTCCTGGACAGTTTTCCAAGAGATGGAATCAGTCCAACATTACTGAGGTTGGCCAAGTGGCCTTCGCCCATTTATATGTGTGCAGAACAGCCACCTTCAGAGTTATAAAGGCAATATATATAAATAATCACCTGTTTTGGAAGTATCATTATGACTCTATTGTTGTTACTATACCTAAAAGAGAGCTTTTCCTTCCCACTCTTGTGGAAAGTGCTGCCCTCGAAGTGCTTGGTCATAGGGGGCCATCTAAATTTTGAGGTTTTCTCTGTTTTATTGTAGGTCTTTACCTTACGATATAAAGCATCTTCAGGATTTGAATTGAAATATATTGTAACTTGAGTGAAGAGACCGACAGCACGTTTTGTATGTTTGTCCTTTATATGACCACTAGAGGGAGATGTTGGGACTAGTATGAATGCATCTTGATTGACAGTTGATCAACAGTTGCAAAGTAAAAGCTTATTTAATTTGGTGCAATTATAATAAATGCCTACTATTATTGAAAAAAATGTATTACTTTTGCAGTATTTTTTGCAGTTCATTTTTTTCTGCAGTACTTTTCATATCATGACAAGTTGTGCATGCACTCTGCAGCATTGTATGATTTTGTATTGATACTTAGTTTATGTACCTAAAACCTAACACCTACCACCACCATTGTGGTGGTGATACAGCATTTAAATGCTAATAATCTAGATTATAGTATAAAATATATGCCTATTTTTAATTAACTGAAATAGAGTGGTATTGTTATGATCAATAGGTCGGCTGTCACACACTTGTTTCTCCTGCACAAAGTCACCAAAACACAGCATAAAGCCCGCCAAGGAGTCGCTTCCTTATTGGACTTTGGAGTTGATGCCACGCAGCAATGTAATGTGGGAGCGCGGCGCCATTTTCGGGGTCCACGAATCAAAACAAAAACACTGTGTTGGAACAATGACTACAATAAATATGCTTAAACGCAGCTTAAAAGAGAATGGACTGTATAGAGACCGATTGCGTCCAGAAGCGAAGCGGCGGTACTTGCAGAAAATAGCGTGCATTGGAAATGTGGACCCGTATGAAACACGGCCGTGGAGTAGAAACCCTGAAGACCAACCGCTACTGACGTAGCCGGACATATTTTCGTACCTTGTCTGTGGAGTCAGCGTGTACAAGTCGTCATTCAAACAAAGGTAAGTCAGCTCGAGTACTGCGTGTGAAATGCGTTTGATTTTCCCCCAAACATTCAGATTAGTGCAGCATAAATTCATTCATGAGGGGAAATTACAGTGAGAACATGTGGAGGCTGTTAGAGGGATAACATAGTGAGTTCAGTGCATTGATGTGACATTGTCCTGAAGGATTTAGTTATTCTTTATGGTTAAAGAAATTGCACTGATTTATTCATATTTATTATAAATAATTCTAATTATACATCTTGCTTCAATATTTGTATCTTGTGTCACTAAAAATACATTTTATTTTAGTTTTATACATTGATTAATGACCTGCAGAACTCCTTATCATATTAAGTGATTCATAATTGTCACTTTATGCTTTCTCCATCTCTAAAGTGATTACATCCTTGCATTACATACTTTAGGTTCATTTTCTGCAGGCAGGTTTCTGACAGAGAACAGGCAGATTTACCCTATAAAATGCAGCGTTTTATAGATGGACACATAAAGAAATGAAAAATTACATGTATGTGCTAACTTTCTAAACACTTTGTTACATTTATGATAAAGTAGATAAAACACATTTATGTCGGCCTTGGCTCATAGTTCTTGTCTTTAAATGAACTTTGTCTGTGTGTGTTTCAGGTGCTGCACTCTCAAAGACTGAATGAACAGCATTGCAGCCATGGGTCACTGTGAGCATCACAGGGAAGGTTGAAGCCGCCCACTGCACCTGTATGGCCGGAGTCGTGGAGACCTGCAGCCATGTCGCTGCTCTTCTGTTTAATCTAGAAGCAACAGTGCGGATCTGTGGCACAAGGCCTGTTACAGATGAACCTGCATACTGGGTTTTGCTGGGTAATGTGACCAAGATACAGCCAGAGGTTGGCCATAAGATAGACTTCTCCTCTTCAGCTGCCCAAAAAAAGGCTCTTGATCAAAACATAAACAGACTGTCCGTATTGAAAGGTAAAAGGAGCCGTCCTCAAAAAAGAAAAATCCCACCTGCTACTGTGGAGGAGTTGTCACTGCTATAATGCCATAATGTTTTATATAGGGGTTCAGATTTATGCCTGTAGTGCACTGCCATGTAAATAATTTGCATTTACTGAATATGTACTGACTGAGTACCACTGTTCAAAAATTCAATAAAGAAAAACTAATTTTTGCCTCTTTTTTTATTATTAAAACCACTTTATAGAAAATCACATCAGTTACAATGTAGAATCCATGACATTTATAGTTTACAAATGACAAAATGTTTACACAAAATCATGACTACTACTAATCAGGGGCGATTCTAGGATCAGAGCTTTGGGGTGCTGAGCACCCAGAGAGCTGCTCCAGCCAGGCAAGGTAAACTTTACACATCACGATGAGACTTCTTCCCTGTCTCTGTCAGTCCCTGCATCCTTAAATGTCTCCAGTTGTCCCGAGTTCCCTCTGACTGTCTCCTTGGTGCATTTAAACCCTCTTCCTCCCTGTCCTCATCGTCTGTTGTCTGTCACAGATTAGTAGGCAGAGGACTCACTCGCAGGACTCTGAAGTTAGAGAGAAGGTGAGGGTTTATTTGCAATGTGACACCAAGTGAGAATATATACATATATACAGTGGAACAGATAACACGGGGCTCCAGGGAGTAAGGTGGGGTCCGAAGGGAAAGTCCAAGACGGGGGTACACACACGCTCTTCTTCCACTTGATCCGTAACTCACTCAAAATGTCCACACCAAAAAGCTCACGCTCACTCACACACATCCACAGAAATCCAGACGGCCGGGAAGACGGGCAGGGAGTCTAGAAGGCACTTGGTAGTGTGACGATCCAGCAAGGAAGCAGCCTCTTTTGCCATCTTAAGTAGTCTGCCAGGATCAGTGTGAATGAGCCACAGGTGTGTGTTCAGGGTGGGTTCAGAGGCGGGGAATCAAGGTCCAGTTCCGCCCTGGTGGGAGAGGTTAAGACAAAAGATACACACACAACACGACCTCTCCAGATCTTGAGAACCATGACAGTCCCCCCCTCAACGGGAGCCCCCAGGCGACCCACCAGGCCTGTCCGGATGGGCGCGATGGAAATCCCGGACCACACCCGGGTGAAGGATGGCCGACCTAGGGACCCAAGAGCGTTCCTCCGGGCCATAGCCCTCCCAATCCACCAGATACTGAACACCCCGTCCACGGCGCCGCGAGTCCATGATGCGCGTAATAGAATATGCTGGCAGGCCGTCAACGAGCCGGGCGGGTGGCGGGGGCCTGGAAGGAGGGCACAGAGGACTGGACAGGTGTGGTTTCAACTGAGACACATGGAACACATTGTGGATACGCATGCTACGTGGGAGCTGCAAACGGACCGAGACTGGGTTAACAACAGCCTAGACGGTAAAGGGTCCAATGAAGGTGGGTGCGAGTTTCTTAGACTCAGTGCGGACAGGGACGAACCTCGTGGAGAGCCATACCTTTTGCCCCGGTGTGTAGGTGGGTGCGGGCATCCTCCAACGGTCAGCTAGCCGTTGATTGTGTTCCTTGGTTCGAAGGAGGGCGGCACGGGTAGCTCGCCAGACTCGCCGACATCTGCGGAGGTGGTGCTGCACAGAGGGAACGAGATGCTCACCTTCCACAGATGGGAGAAGGGCCGGCTGATATCCAAGCGAGGCCTCGAAAGGCGACATTCCAGTGGCGGAGGAGGTGTGGCTGTTGTGAGCGTACTCAATCCAGGCTAGATGCGAGCACCAGGTGTTTTGGTTTGTCGAGGCCACGCATCTCAGGGCTGTTTCCAGCTCCTGGTTCAGCCTCTCCGTCTGCCCATTGGTTTGGGGATGGTAACCTGAAGAGAGACTGACCTGGGCACCAATGGATGAGCAGAATTCTTTCCATACCTTGGACGTGAACTGCGGCCCACGATCAGAGATGATGTCAGAGGGAATTCCATGAAGGCGAAACACGTGGTCGGTAAGCAGCTGGGCGGTCTCGAGGGCTGTGGGAAGCTTGGGTAATGCTACAAAATGTGCTGCTTTAGAGAAGCGATCGACAATAGACAGAATTACTGTGTTACCTGCCGAAGGGGAAGTCCAGTAACAAAGTCGAGGGCAATGTGTGACCACGGTCGACCCGGGTAGGGAGTGGATGAAGTAAGCCTGCGGGAGGAGTGTTTTGTGACTTATTTTGGGCGCAGGTGGTACAGGCTTTAACATATTCCCGGGCATCTTGGGCTAAAGATGGCCACCAGAAGGTGCGTTCCAGAAAGGCAATGGTGCGTTGGATTCCAGGGTGACATGAGAATCTTGCTGTGTGGGCCCATTGGAGCACCTGGGATCGGACGGACAAAGGGATGTAGAGCCGCCCGGGGTCCTGTCCCCCGGATCAGGTTCGGTACGCTGGGCCCGCCGCACCATCGACTCAATCTCCCAAGTGAGGCCTCCTATGACACAGCCCGGAGGCAAGATCGACGCCACCTCCCGATCCCCTCAGAGGATGAAACTGACGTGATAAAGCATCTGGTTTGACATTCATCGGGACCTGGGCCTGTAAGTAATGGAGAAATTGAAACGGGTGAAGAAAAGCGCCCACCTGGCTTGACGTGCGTTGAGGCGTTTTGCTGCCTGAAGGTAGGCGAGGTTCTTGTGGTCGGTCCACACAATGAAAGGCTGTGCCGTCCCCTCTAGCCAATGCCGCCACTCCTCCAGTGCCAGTTTGATGGCGAGTAGCTCCCTGTCGCCAACATCGTAGTTTTGCTCTGCGGATGAAAGCCGACGAGAGAAGTAAGCGCATGGATGGAGTTTACCTTCAGTTTTCTGAGAGAGGACGGCCCCCACGCCCGTATACGAGGCATCCACCTCCACGATGAAGGGTTGGTTGAGATCCGGCTGGGAGAGGATGGGAGCGGAGGCAAACCGTTGTTTCAGATGATTGAACGCCTCCGTGGCTGCCTGTCCCCACTGGAACGGAACCTTAGGAGAAGTGAGGTAAGTAAGAGGTGAGACAATTTTGCTGCCAAGGGGAGAGGTAGATGGCCGAATGATTCCTGCAGCCAGTGCGTCAGTAATGTACTCCTCCATGGCTTCTCTTTCTGGCTGTGACAGGCTATAGAGTCGGCTAGTAGGCAACGGAGCTCCTGGTAACAAGTCAATGGCACAATCATAAGGCCGGTGTGGGGGAAGAGAACGAGCGCGATCCTTACTAAACACCTTCGCTAGTTCATGGTACACTGAAGGAACTGCTGTTAGGTCCGGAGAAGTCTGCAGGGGTGACGCAGAGGAGCCAATGGATGGAATGGCGGATTTTAAGCAAGTCATATGGCAACCCTCCCCCATCTAGACACACAGCCCACCTGCCAATCAATCAGTGGGTTATGCTGCAACAGCCATGGATAGCCCAGAACCAGAGGCGTCAGCGGAGCTTTGGAAACAAACAGACTGATTAATTCAGTGTGATTTCCAGACAAACACAGGGTGACTGGTTCAGAATCATGGGTGACATCAGGCAAACGCTGTCCGTTCAGAGATGAGGCTCGAAGAGCATGGGGCAGAGGTTCAATAGTTAGACCCAGTTTCTTAGCGAGTGATGCATCAATAAAACTCTGTTCGGCCCCTGAGTCTATCAAAGCCTTGAGTGAGTGAGTGGTGGTGTGAGCAGTGAGCTTAGCTGGCAACAAAAGATGAGGAGGGGAATGAGAGATGTTTATTTCGCCCACCAGTACCCCCGTTTCTACTGGCGGGCACGCCCTTTTGCTCGTGCAGGGCAAACGGCGATGAAATGTCCGTGACGGCCGCAGTATAAACACTCACCAGCCATGAAACGGCGCTGCCTCTCCGTTGGTGTAAGCCGGGCACGTCCAATCTGCATCGGCTCCGCTTCGCCGGGGCTCACATCCATCGAGGCCGGCTGTTGTGGTGAAGCAGCACTACCGGCGAAAATCCCAACACTGAGCGGAGCACTCTGGGAAACTGAGTGTCGCGTCCCATGGCGCATTCGCAGCCGCTCGTCAACGTGAATGCACAGGGACATTAATGAGCTGAGAGATGATGGTAATTCCCTCGTCATGAGCTCATCCTTCAAATCCTCCGCAATGTTGTTGAGCAGAACCTCCTTTACTGCCTCTTCTCTCCACCCGGTTTCTACAGCGAGAATGCGGAAGTCAACGGAGAAGTCAGCCATAGTGCGTGTACCTTGTTTCAGATTTAGTAGACGCTGTGCAGCAGCAGAGGGCCCGCCATCCCTTTCAAACACGCCTTTGAATTCAGTCAGGAAGTCAAGGTAGGAGATATTCGGCAGGGTTTTCAATAGTGCCTGAGCCCACTGGAGCGCTCGGTCTCGTAACAGCTGAACAAAGAATGCAATCCGGGCACCGTCGCTGGCATACGTCCTGTTCTGCTGGCGGAAAAACAGGGAGACTTGGGCAAGAAAACCCCGAACATTTCTCCAGCTCACCTGTAAACGGCTCGGGGCTTGGCATCATCCTCCCGGGGCCTCTAGCCAGGCAGCGGGAGGGTCGGGGGTGCAGCAGGCCTGGGGACTCGGAGATGGAGAGGGACTTACACGCGGAGATGGGTTTACGCTCGGAGAGGGCGAGCTTACCAGGGGTGTGCGCTGGGCGAAAGCCTGTGTAAGGGCAGAGAGCTCTTTATTGATATGGTGGAGCATCTTCTCGTGCCGCTCCAGCAGGGCTTCCTGAGTGAGGAGAGCCCGTTGAACAGGGTCAGAATCCGCTGAGTCCATAGTGGCTGGATCGTTCTGTCACAGATTAGTAGGCAGAGGACTCACTTGCAGGACTCTGAAGTTAGAGAGAAGGTGAGGGTTTATTTGCAATGTGACACCAAGTGAGAATATATACATATATACAGTGGAACAGATAACACGGGGCTCCAGGGAGTAAGGTGGGGTCCGAAGGGAAAGTCCGAGACGGGGGTACACACACGCTCTTCTTCCACTTGATCCGTAACTCACTCAAAATGTCCACACCAAAAAGCTCACGCTCACTCACACACATCCACAGAAATCCAGACGGCCGGGAAGACGGGCAGGGAGTCTAGAAGGCACTTGGTAGTGTGACGATCCAGCAAGGAAGCAGCCTCTTTTGCCATCTTAAGTAGTCTGCCAGGATCAGTGTGAATGAGCCACAGGTGTGTGTTCAGGGTGGGTTCAGAGGCGGGGAATCAAGGTCCAGTTCCGCCCTGGTGGGAGAGGTTAAGACAAAAGATACACACACCACGACCTCTCCAGATCTTGAGAACCATGACATTGTCTTCATCTCCGCTATCAGTCATCATAATTTTACCCTCTCTGTGCAAGTCTGCAAATTTCTTTATTAAATCATAAGATTCTTAAATTCATCAAGTCTCTCTGTGCCTGGGTCCTCGTCACAAAACTTGACATCACCGTTTTGTACATTTTAACACAATTTAATCCTCACATTTGTGAAAGAAAAGCAAAAAACTTTTTTGAAAAGTTTGTAACAAAACCATCAAATCTGATAAAGGTTATTTAAATGCTGCTAAAGAAGAATGGATTGGAATAAAAAAAAACATATCTTAACCTTAATTACTGCGGGAGAATAATGAATGATGCTCATAGTGAGTAAAAAGTAAACTCAGTGCATTTTTTGGACAGAGATACACTTCAAATGTGTATGTATAATATAATACAGATACATAAAAAATACACTCCAAAAATAGAAGAGTCCTTGAAATGTACAAAATATTATTAAAAGATTAGAAAAATGGAGACACCTTGGCCTCTGGTACAATGTATGCAATGCATGAAAAGATCTTTACTGCAGATTCTACTATGGCTCTGCAGATTTTTTCTTTTCTTTTAACCTATGTCGCCTCACCTTGAGGTTGGTAAATCTGTCCATCACATTTTGGTGGTCAAGTCTCTCAAGCATCTCTTTCTCAACTGATATCACAGCCAGGTGCTGGAGTCTGCTTTGACCCATGGTCCTTCTCAGCCAGGTATGGAGCTGACTCAAGACACTAAAAGACCTTTCACAACTACAGCTGCTAACTGGGTTTGGTAGGGCAACCTGAATAACAGTTTTCAGTGTGGGGAAGATCTGATTATCCAGAAGATTGTACAATGTTAACATATCTGGGATGGCACCAGCCTCACTCTTGAGCTTCAAAAAGTTTTTGGCAACCGTGACTTCCTCTGACTGAAGTTCAATATGGTAATGCAGTGCCAGGGCTGATAAACCAGTTTGTTTTGCAGATTCTGTATAGCAGCTTTAATATAGGGAGAACACAACTTCCAGATTGTATGAGTAAAATTAGTTGGGTTTTTCTCTTTGCCAGTTTAACAGTTTCTGTTTTGCCTGTCACTGTTCCCTGTCTGTTTCCTTACCTGGTTCTTCCTGACCTTGTACTTTCTCCTCATGTTCTCCACTTTCCGCTCTCCCTCTTTGGACTGACAATCATACACAAATAGATTGTATTCAATTAGATTGTTTTTTTAAACTATTAAGATCACTAATAAAAAAGTCCTCTCTCAGTGTACTTTCAACCAAAAGGCAAATAACCAAACCACATGTACACCTAATAAAGGATATAAATATTGAAACACTGATCCAACATTATCCTTTATTGATGGATCATTTGATCTTACACTTTTACCTGAATGTGGCTCCTGTTTTTGAAAAAACTTCCTCATATCCATTATGAACCTGGCTGTGTCTCTGTACACAAACAGAGACACAGAGACACAAACAGCTCTTTTTTCTCCAATTGATCTTTCTGAGTTAACTTCAATAATTAATTCCTCCAAACCATCAACGTGTCTTTTAGACCCCATTCCTACTAAACTGCTCAAAGAAGTCCTGCCTTTAATTAATTCTTCAGTCTTAAATATGATCAACCTATCTCTAATAATCGGCTATGTACCACAGGTCTTCAAGGTGGCTGTAGTTAAACCTTTACTTAAAAAGCCATCTCTAGACCCAGCTGTCTTAGCTAATTATAGGCCAATCTCCAACCTTCCTTTCATATCAAAAATCCTTGAAAGAGTAGTTGTCAAACAGCTAACAGATCATCTGCAGAGGAATGGCTTATTTGAAGAGTTTCAGTCAGGTTTCAGAGCTCATCACAGCACAGAAACAGCTTTAGTGAAGGTTACAAATGATCTTCTTATGGCCTCTGACAGTGGACTCATCTCTGTGCTTGTCCTGCTAGACCTTAGTGCTGCGTTTGATACTGTTGACCATAATATCCTATTAGAGCGATTAGAACATGCTGTAGGTATTACAGGTACTGCACTGCAGTGGTTTGTATCATATCTATCTAATAGACTCCAATTTGTTCAAGTAAATGGAGAGTCCTCTTCACACACTAAGGTCAATTATGGTGTTCCACAGGGTTCAGTGCTAGGACCAATTCTATTTACATTATACATGCTTCCCCTAGGCAGCATCATTAGAAGACATAGCATAAATTTTCACTGCTATGCAGATGACACGCAGCTCTATCTATCCATGAAGCCAGATAACACAGACCAATTAGTTAAACTGCAGGAATGTCTTAAAGACATAAAGACCTGGATGGCCGCTAACTTTCTACTTCTTAATTCAGATAAAACTGAGGTTATTGTACTCGGCCCTGAAAATCTTAGAAATATGGTATCTAAGAAGATTCTTACTCTGGATGGCATTACCTTGGCCTCCAGTAACACTGTGAGGAACCTTGGAGTCATTTTTGACCAGGACATGTCCTTCAATGCACATATTAAACAAATATGTAAGACTGCTTTCTTCCATTTGCGCAACATCTCTAAAATGAGAAATATCCTGTCTCAGAGTGATGCTGAAAAACTAGTTCATGCATTTATTACTTCCAGGCCGGACTACTGTAATTCTTTATTATCAGGATGTCCTAAAAACTCGCTGAAAAGCCTTCAGCTAATCCAAAATGCTGCAGCAAGAGTCCTGACAGGGACTAGAAAGAGAGAGCATATTTCTCCTGTTTTGGCTTCCCTTCATTGGCTTCCTGTTAAATCCAGAATTGAATTCAAAATCCTGATCCTCACATACAAGGTCTTAAATAATCAGGCCCCATCTTATCTTAATGACCTTGTAGTACCATATCACCCCATTAGAGCACTTCGCTCTCGCTCTGCAGGCCTACTTGTTGTTCCTAGAGTATTTAAAAGTAGAATGGGAGGGAGAGCCTTCAGTTTTCAGGCCCCTCTTCTGTGGAACCAGCTTCCAGTTTGGATTTGGGAGACAGACACTATCTCTACTTTCAAGATTAGGCTTAAAACTTTCCTTTTTGCTAAAGCATATAGTTAGGGCTGGACCAGGTCACCCTGAATCCTCCCTTAGTTATGCTGCAATAGACGTAGGCTGCCGGGGATTCCCATGATGCATTGAGTTTTTCCTTTCCAGTCACCTTTCTCACTCACTATGTGTTAAAAGACCTCTCTACATCGAATCATATCTGTTATTAATCTCTGTCTCTCTTCCACAGCATGTCTTTATCCTGTTTTTCTTCTTTCACCCCAACCGGTCTGAGGCTCGTCAGATTACCCGAGAATACTGAACAAGGGGAAATTACAATATTTTTGCAAACCTGGCTGCTTGACATTTTGGGATGGGATGCGCTCCCATCCCCACCCATCATCGAGCGAGCAAACAGGCTACAAGGCCGAAATACCCCAAATGGCCCACCCCGTTTGATCATCATGAAGTTCTTGAATTATCAAGACAAGATGAGGGTGATGAGAGCGGCACGTCTGAAGGGAAAAATAATGCATAACGGATATCATGTGATGTTTTTCCCTGACCTGTCGACGGAGGCCCAGAAACAGCGGAAACAATACAACCAGGTAAAACAGCAACTCCGTGATATGCACATAAACTTCGGATTGATCTTTCCAGCAAAAATGAGGATTTTCCACCACGGTAACAGGCTCCTCTTCCACACACCAGCGGCGATGGAAGATTTCATATGAAAAGTCCAGCAACAAAATGAAATAAAAATAAAAAATAAAAAAAAAAAATTCCCGCCCACTCCAAAACACCACCACATCTAAAATGTGTAATTCTGATGAACAATTTCAGCTCGGACTTACAGTGGCTGTTGGTGTACAGGTATGATATAGATGGCCTTAGATATGTTATGTTTAAATCTTTTCATTCATCTATATTAAGTGGCCACCTCTTTAGTTAATACGGTCGGATCTAAGTTTGAAGCTTCGAATCAATAATAGGACGCTTTATCAGCTCCTTTTCATGGATCTGATACACAACCAAGCTGCAATGACTTTGGGGGGAGTTTTGAGATCTACACTGATGGGAGGTCTCTGGGTTGTTGTTTTTTTTGTTTGCTTTTTTTTTTTGTTTATAAGAGCTTATCTTTAAAGTGCCGTACTCTTGAAATAATAATTTGTGAGTTTCGACAGGGGAGACGAAATGTAGAGTAATGGATAGAATTAAACAATATCACCCAAAGATAGTCTTTATTCAAGAAACACACTTACTTGCGAGTGAAACTGCCCGGATAAGGAAGAGATGGCCTGGTCAAGTCGTCTCTAGCCACTTCTCAACACATGCTAGAGAAGTGGCAATACTCATTCATAAATCAGTGTCCATGTGTATTAAAAAAAACATCTTGGACCCTGCAGGGAGATTCATCATCCTACAATGCTCCATGCTGAACCAAGACTTAAGTTAATTTATATGGCCCTAATATCGATGACTCCAGCTTCTATAATAATTTATTCCTCTCTATTGCAGCCCTCCACGGTGAGATAATCGTTGGGGGGGACTATAACTGTACCCTAGAGCCTAAGGCTTGATAGATCATCAGGTTTAGACTCTTCCCATCCAAAATCTAGACAAGCTATACAACACTTTATGTCTGAATTGAATCTTAGAGATATATGGAGATTAGAAAATCCAACAGGGAGAAAATACTCCTGTCATTCAGCCAGTCATAATAGCCGCGGTTGCATAGATTATTTTCTTATTTCAAACTCTCTTATCCCCAGAATTAATAGCTGTTCATATAAAAGTGTGCTTATATCTGATCACTCATTAACCACGCTTGACTTTTCAGTTACAACAGCTTTTAGACGTAATCCTATTTGGCGTTTAAAACCACACTGGGTGCATAATCAAAAATTCTTGGAATATGTAGGCAAAAATATTGATGACTATTTTTACTTTAATAAATCCGAAACTACAGCCTCAGTTAGATGGGAAGCCTTTAAGGTTTTTATACGTGGGCAGATGATAAGTTATACCAAAAACAAATCAAATAAAAACTACACTGAGATGTTGGACCTTGAAGGTCAAATAAAAGAAGTGGAACTTGAGATAAACCTAAATGACTCTAAAGAAAAACAACAAAAACTTGTAAGACTAAGAGCAAAATATGATAAATTAACCACTGACAAAGCCTCAGCAGGACTATTTAGACTAAGACAGATCTACTATGACCAGGGGGAGAAGGCAGGAAAACTTTTGGCATGGCGTATAAAAACGCTACTGAATGAACAAACAATAAATGAAATTAGAACTCCAGATGAAAACACCACAGATCCTCACAGAATAAATGAACTCTTTGAACTCTACTACTCACAACTATATACGTCAACAGGAGATGCGACCCAAGAGTCACTAGAGTCCTTCTTTGACTCAATAAGCACCCCTTCACTCTCTGAAGAAGCTCGGTGTGAATTAGACTCTCAGTTATCTATGAGTGAACTGTCGGCTGCAATTGATAAATTAAAAATGGGAAAAACTCCCGGCCCAGATGGAATCCCACTAGACCTTTTCAAAATATTTAAAGACAAATTAATACGCCCTTTATACGACATGCTAGTGGAAAGTTATGATTTAAAAGAGCTTCCCCCCTCCTTGCGTAATGCACTCATAACGGTATTCCCCAAGACTGGGAAACCGCCTACAAAATGTGAATCTTATAGACCAGGGGTCCCCAATCTCAGTCCACAAGGGCCGGTGTCCCTGCAGGTTTTAGATCTCACCCTGGGTCAACACACCTGAATCACATGATTAGTTCATTACCACTCCTCTGGAGAACTTCGGCATGTTGAGAAGGTAATTTATCCATTTAAATCAGCTGTGATGGATCAAGGACACATCTAAAACCTGCAGGGACACCGGCCCTCGTGGACTGAGATTGGGGACCCCTGTTATAGACCAATCTCATAAATAAACGTCAAGATAATAAGTAAAGTACTGGCAAATAGACTTGAACGGTACCTTTATCTCCTCGTTGATACTGACCAGAATGGTTTTGTAAAAAGCCGACATTCGCAGAGTACTGAATGTATTCTATTCAAATTCAAAACATCCAGACAAGGCTCTGCTCTCCTTGGATGCAGAAAAAGCTTTTGATAGGGTCGAACATAACTATCTCTATAAGGTACTGTCTCAGTTTGGCTTTGGCAGTTACTTTAAGACTTGGGTCAAAATATTATATAACAAACCTATAGCCTCAGTTAGAACTAACAACATCATATCTAGACCATTCTACCTAGGTAGAGGTACACGCCAAGGCTGCCCCCTTTCGCCTCTTCTCTTCGTCCTAGCAATTGAACCATTGGCTATTGCGATAAGGAGCAATCAAAATATCTCTGGCATTAGAACAAATAATATTGAGTCCAAAATTGGATTATTCGCGGGTGACATTATCTTAATGCTGTCCAAATTAGAGAGCTCAATTCCTCAGCTACTCAAAACAATTAACTCCTTTGGCAACACCTCCGGTTATAAAATTAATGAATCTAAGTCGGCCATCCTTTTCTTTAAACATTCTGAAAGAATTAAACCACCTATTCAAACAATGTTTCAAGTTGCCAGAGACAGTCTTACCTTGAGTATATATCATTTGAGTTTAAAAAAAGGATGTGTTGTACAGTATTTGTCTCTGCCCTTACGTTCAGTAAACGTTTCGTTTGTGTTAAAGAGTTGTCTGGGGTCGTTTCTTTACTACCGGTTAAGTTTAACTTGTGTGTGGCAGAAGTATCGGTTTTTGTACTCGGTATTGGCAAGTACTCAGATCCAAGTATCGGTATCGGATCGGTTTGAAAAAACTGGTATCGTTGCATCCATAACAAATACTGTACAACACATCCCTTTTTTTAAACTGAAATGATATTCCAATTCCTGAACCAAATGAAAGACACTGTATAAATGAAATAATTCTCTTTCAAATTATATTAAACAACCCAACTTATGTTATCACCTTTTGGTAAGTGACTCACTAATATACACTCCAAAAGACGTTATATAAATCCACTAAACATACAATATTCACACATGGGCCCCACACACACTCACATTCACACTTGTTGCAGGCCTCTTTGCTGCTCACGCCGGACGATGGAGAAAAATTCTCTTCTCCCCAGTAAGAGCACAAAAGTCTGACTTACAGTTCCGTTGCTCTGTAGGTCGCCGTTCACCAGTCCCACACTAAATCCACTCCCTGCGGACCCGATGCTGTCTCTGCTACAGCGCGTTAGCCAGTCACTGTCCAGCTCTCCGACAGTCCTGGCTCCGTGGTGCAACCAAGCAGTCCGGCCTAGCCTTTAGCCTCGGCGGTCATGGCTGGAAACACAGTTTTCCACGGTGGTGCGACCGTTGAAACAAAAAGTCACTTCACCCACACTCTGTTGCGAAGCTCTCACACGGTTAGCTTTCTAGTCGCACACTCTTTTGTGCTAGTTAACCTCAGTAAAACTAGCCGAGTCTCTCACTTTGGTTCAGCTAACCTCGTGCATCTCTCCATGCCGTTCTCTTCTGTGAACTGTGAACACCTTATGTGGCGTTCAAGTCCATGGGAATTATGAGTATCTACTCCCAAATTCCCATCCGGGCTACATTAGTATCGGTTCATGGCATCGGTTGACGTTTACAAGTACGAGTACGCACACATTTTACAGCATCGGCCCCCGATACCCGATACCCATTCGTGTCTAATACAGGCCTCTAACTGTTCAATCGTCTTGGGCCTTCGTTGTCGCACCTTCCTCTCTATGATGCGCCAAATGTTCTCTATAGGTGAAAGATCTGGACTGCAGACTGGCCATTTCAGTACCCGGATCCTTCTCCTACGCAGCCATGATGTTATGATTGATGCGTGTGGTCTGGCATTATCTTGTTGGAAAATGCAGGGTCTTCCCTGAAAGAGATGACGTCTGGATGGGAGCATATGCTGTTCTAGAACCTGAATATATTTTTCTGCATTGATGGTGCCTTTCCAGACATGCAAGCTGCCCATGCCACACGCACTCATGCAACCCCATACCATCAGAGATGCAGGCTTCTGAACTGAGCGTTGATAACAACTTGGGTTGTCCTTGTCCTCTTTGGTCCAGATGACATGGCGTCCCACATTTCCAAAAAGAACTTCGAATCGTGACTTGTCTGACCACAGAACAGTCTTCCATTTTGCCACGCTCCATTTTACATGATCCCTGGCCCAGTGAAAACGCCTGAGCTTGTGGATCTTGCTTAGAAATGGCTTCTTCTTTGCACTGTAGAGTTTCAGCTGGCAACGGCGGATGGCACGGTGGATTGTGTTCACTGACAATGGTTTCTGGAAGTATTCCTGAGCCCATTCTGTGATTTCCTTTACAGTAGCATTCCTGTTTGTGGTGCAGTGTCGTTTAAGGGCCCGGAGATCACGGGCGTCCAGTATGGGTTTACGCCCTTGACCCTTACGCACAGAGATTGTTCCAGATTCTCTGAATCTTCGGATGATGTTATGCACAGTTGATGATGATAACTGCAAAGTCTTTGCAATTTTTCGCTGGGTAACACCTTTCTGATATTGCTCCACTATCTTTCTGCGCAACATTGTGGGAATTGGTGATCCTCTACCCATCTTGGCTTCTGAGAGACACTGCCGCTCTGAGAAGCTCTTTTTATACCCAATCATGTTGCCAATTAACCTAATTAGTGTTAATTGGTCTTCCAGCTCTTCGTTATGCTCAAATTTACTTTTTCCAGCCTCTTATTGCTACTTGTCCCAACTTTTTTGGGATTTGTTGACACCGTGAAATTTTGAATCAACATATTTTTCCTTTAAAATGATACATTTTCTTGGATTAAACTTTTGATCTGTCACCTACGTTCTGTTCTGAATGGAATATTCACATTTGCCATCTCCACATCATTGCATTCAGTTTTTATTCACAATTTGTTTAGTGTCCCAACTTTTTTGGAATCCGGTTTGTATGTGTTTCTCCAACACTGTTCATACACGATGAGTATACATTATTATTATGCACTTAATTTTTTTTTTTATTAATTTCCCCCACTATTTTATTTGAACTCTCTCTTCCTGTTGGTTAAAAAAATGTTGGAAAAAGTAATAAATAAATCTTTGAAAAAAAAAAAACAGTTTCTGTTTTGCCTGTCACTGTTT
>JAQSNX010004701.1:0-43165 GCA_029532605.1 Oreochromis grahami | reverse complement strand
GTTAATTTTTCAGACACTTTGATAAGTCTTCACATATCTCGCGCCAAAACTTCTGAACTGGTGGACAGAACCAAAGAGCGTGGATATAATTGTCCGGTGAATTGGTTTGGCAGTGTGAGCAGTTGTTGGTAGACGTAAAGCCCATCTTGAACATCCGATGACCTGTATAGTGCACTCTATGTAGTATTTTGTATTGAATTAATTGAAGACTGGGATTTCTAATTAGATGAAAGGTTTTTGAGCAAATCTGAGACCAGAAGTTTTGGTCAAAGTTAATAATAATGCGCTTCCCATTTTGCAATAGGAAGTGATATTGATTCATCTATTTTAGAAAGCATTCTGTATATTTTGGACAGTAATTTGGGGGTTTTAAGAGTCAGAAATTGAACCACACTTGGTGGTGTTTGCAGTTCAACTTGACCCGGTTTAAATCTCTTTTTTACTATGGATTTAATTTGCTGATATTCTAAAAATCTTTTCTTGTTGATCCCATATTGTGTAACTAGTCTGTCAAATGAAATAAATTCTGTTCCTTCTAGTATATGTTCTAAATATTTGATTCCTTTACCACTCCAATCTGAAAAGTTTATCATATTATTGTTTTGTAATATGTCAGGGTTGTTCCAGATAGGTGTACGTTTGCATGGGATTAATGAAGACTCTGTCAACTTCAGAAACTCCCACCATGCTGTCAGAGAAGAGCTGATGTTGATGCTTTTTTTCTTCCACAACATGTCTTTGCCCTATCTTCCTTCTCTCACCCCATCCGGTCGCGGCAGATGGCCCCGCCCCTCCCTGAGCCTGGTTCTGCCGGAGGGTTCTTCCTGTTAAAAGGGAGTTTTTCCTTCCCACTGTCGATAAGTGCTTCCTCATAGGGGTCATATCATTGTTGGGTTTTTCTCTGTATGTGTTATTGTAGGGTCTACCTTACAATATAAAGCACCTTGAGGAGACTGATATTGTGATTTGGCCCTGTATAAATAAAACTGAATTGAATTTTACAGATGGATAGACACTGAGCATTGTATCGCTCTCAACCAAAAATGTCAAATGTGGATTCATCTCTCTGTCAGACCAGTTCATGTGTAATTTTCATACCTCAGCCTTTTTTCCCCCTTCATTAAGCATGGCTTCCTGAAAGCCGCCCCTCCCTCCCCCCTTCCCCTTAAGATAATTTCTGATGAGGATGATCAGCTGAAGGTCCTGTGTCAGGCTGGACTTTTCCCTGTTCTTTAAGGTCATGACTTTCAGATACTGTTTATCTGATGTCTGCTACTTTTCCTTTGTCTTCTGTTTGTCCAGTTTCCTGAAAAGTTTTTAAGGACACAACAGTTAACATATGCTAAGTTTTCAACTATTATCTCTTTGGGAATCATCTTGTTGGGACAAATACTATTTTCTGTGTGTCAAACTGTGCAATCTGTGGCAATATTCGTGGATTCAACCATGAGAAGAAAGGATATGTTTTGTGACAGGCTGCCAAACTTAAAATTGGTCCCTTGGTAAGTTTTCTGTTATATATAGAATCACACTGGTTCATCTCTCTAATAGGTGCATTGTTTTATGCTTGAATAATTCATAGATCAGTGTTGAGTGGCTTAACAAACAAAGAGCAGAAAAAGATTCAGGCACAAGACTGGACTGAAAATGTGTCACAAAGCAGCCAAAGTCCCCACAAAAACTCTGAAAGACCTTCAGGAACCTGGAGAACCACTTTTAAAGATTACAAGAGATAATAATAGGTGACTCAAGACATCCTAATATGCTGAAACACAAGTCCCTTCCAGTGTAACATCTTTTATCCGTGAAGCCACACAGTTCTGAGTCTTTGCAGAAACCGAGCACGACCCATCCTTTCCAATCAAAACAGTAATGAGTCATAAACTCTCTCCTTCCTATTTGAGCTTCCACGGATGGCCACCTGGGGGCTCTCTGCTCCCACTCAAACTCCCAAATTAGGCTTTATGGCCCTGGCTGTCAACTCATCTACCTTCATTTCCTTTTGATTGTTCATTTTATTCCCTTATGGTTTTAATTTCATTGTGTGCCTTGTATTCCTGTGCTTTTCTCATTTCATCACATAATTCCAAGCAATTACATTCTAGGCACTGAGATTAAAATATTTAATACATTTCAGTATAAAATGTGAAAAACAACTCATGGCACCAGTTAGTTATTAAAGCTGGAGGACTCAAAAGGACGTAAAGGGAATAATTCAATTTACTCTTTGGGATCATGGTTTTGGTGCTTTTTTCCCAGCAGCTTACATCGCCCTCCGATGGTCAGGATTGTTATTGCAATTGGCAAAATTTCTTCAGTTTGAGGGAAAAACTGTTCTTCTCTAGCAATGCAGCACACTCTCTGTATACTGCATATGGCACAGTAGTGGACTCAGAGTCAGCAGGGCTGGTGTTGAGTCATAGCCAACAGCCGTGCACAAAAACATTGCTCTGATTTAAGAATTATTAGAGATTTTAACAGCAATTAAGAGTTTCATGAGGTATGAATGTTTTTGTTTGGGAAATATCATCAGAGGCATGAGCAGAGTTACAGACAATTGAATGAGCGCACAGTCGGGTTATCTCATTAGCCACATCTCCACAGCAAGGGTCTGCACGAAATGTAAACGTATTCAGCTGTCGACCTGCTCGCTCATCTGCCCCGAATCGTTCTATCGCTCATTTTCTGTTCGTTGTCTGGCGGGAACGGTGTGAACATTTCTTGTGCCTGTGCATCAGTGTCTCCACTCACCAGGAAAAAGCACCTTGATTTCTTTGCCCTTTTAACTTTTCACAACACATTATTGCACTTGATTTTCATGCAGTGCACATCAAGCCCAAAGTGCGTGTAAAAGTGTGAATATTTTCCATTTTCAGTGGTGTCGGAGAAAAAGTGAGTATTTGGAAAACAAAGATGCTGAGAGGAATGAGAGCTGGCACGGTGTGGAGCTCAGCTGTAGAAGGCAGTCAAATCAAGAAGAGTACCCACTGGCACTGTTTCAGCCTCTTCATTAATCAGATTCATCATAATGAGTGTGTGTGTATAGATAGATAGGCCATGCACACACACTCGTGCGTTTTCATAGATCTGACAGAGCACGGAGCGGCTGCAAACACACTGTAAATGATCCCAAAGCTGGCAAATGCAGTCGGTTTTGCTCCGCAGAGGACGGCGGACAAGGATGCCACAAATGTGGGATTGCACACACAGTGTGAGACACCGGCACATTCCATCATTTGAGTACTGCAGCACTGGAGGGCTTCACTCCCATAAACTATCAGCGAATGAGAGTCCCTGACAGGTCCTCACTGCCCTGCACCACTCAACAGATGTGAAATGGCCTGATAGGCTCCCCAGAGAGATGGAGAACTAGATGGGGAGGAAGGGGGAGGAAGGAGAGTGGAGGCATAGCCCAGTGAGGAGGGGGGGGGGGGGAGGAGAGGTGGAAGGTAAACTCTGTCTACACCGAGCAATATGAAGTGACAGGTAAATGACGTGGATTTCATGGATTTACACCTTTTTATGATTGCTTTACTGAATATAAAGATGCCGTTTCGCCTCTGGGTTTTGGCATTTAATGAAACAATAACAGTGAATGTAATGGAGCAGTAGCACCCTCTAACAAAGAGTGATGACACTACAACGACTGCTCACTGCAGCTTTGGGCTGTTGTGCAGTAGAGAAAAAACAATGGATCTCAATCTGTGTCAGCTTCGATTTTCAGGCTTTCGTTTTTCCTTCTCAAGACACGAGGAAATTCTCTCAACCAGTGAATGACTTATTTATAATTTATCATCGTTTTTCAAAGCTCATGTTTCCATTTCATTCGTCACGTCGCGTGACAACACAGTCAGATCTTCAGCGTTACCGAACAGCATCTTTAGAGCGAGTGAATCGGTTATCCTCTGACTGTGTTTCTTCATGAGGTCCTGCGCTGACTGGCAGCTCGTCCACAGCCTGTTCTGCCTCTCAGCCTGTGACAGCCGGGACAGGCTCCAGCCCCCCTGCTACCCTGAAATAAGTGGAAGGAAATGGATGGATGGATATATTACTATTATTTGAGTCGCAGCAAATCATCCAATTAAAAACAAAATAAATGTCCCCATTAAACATGTAAAATTAGGCTGAATTAGTAAGCTGAAAGGGATGAAACTAAAATAATGACGGCTCTAAAGAGCAAACTGGAATAATATGACCTTGCCCAGGTTTTAGCTGAAGGGGTTGGATAACTGCCCAAATGAAGTGCTGGATGGAGTTATTACTTCACCATGAATAAATGAACTGTGTGCCTGATCTGTTCCTAACTGTCTGCTTATAAAAGCAACCAGTCCGCTTTCAGCGAGCTCGTGATAACACTTCAAAAGGAGGAATCTGGGTATTAAATATTTGATCAGTTTCAAATGCAAAGAAAAGAAAGAAAAACACAGTTTGCAGATATGTTTGGGGAACAGGAGAGTACATTTATCATAAGAAATAAAGACATTGTTCTGTGAGACACTGTGAGACAAGAACGAGGCATCGTCCCTCTCCCAAAAGTCCAGCAGCCGCTCTCCTCAGCTCATACTTTTAAGGACTGTACTTACAAAATGTAGTAGTTTTTTTAGACATCAAACATTTTCTCCGTCAAATCCAAAATGAGCTGGTGTTTTTCTCTTTCTTCCTCAGATAAAACAGATTAACGTAATTCTCTTGGAGGCACCCATGTAGGAAAACGCAGGTTTCACAGCCTTCCATGGTCATCACTGATGCAATGACATCATAATGTCAAACACTGTACCGCTGTTAAAGTTTGTGCTGACAGTGTGTGCGATTAAAAAAATAATATTAGCGCAGAAATGTGACTCCAGCTGTGGAATCTAATTAAATGCATCCGCTCTGGTTGTTTTACCCTCGACTGCTACTCTACTTTCACGACATTATTGTGACAGCTGCTGCTATCAGCTCACTTTGTTTCATATACACAACATACTGCATCGTATACACGCCCTAAAAACACTTTTTCCTTGTATCGGGATATCAGGCTTTTGTTTTTATGTAAGCAAATATGATCAGTGACGGAGCAAAAATGAATTAGAACACCGTAATCAGTGATCACAACTCGATGTGAAGTCCATGTCTGAGTGGTTTATTAGAATAAGAAAGTTGACACAGAGTAAAGTCTCCATGCGGAGTGACAGGCAGAGCTCGGGACAATGTGGCGACATGGCGAACAACTGCTGGAGCGTGTCTGTGTGTTCGTATGAGTGTGGCCTTTGTGTTTGTGTGTGCTGCGCAGTTGTCGTAGGGTGCATGCACGTGTTGCTTTTGGCGTGACGACGGACAGATTTCTTCGCGGACACAAGCGCACACACACTTGCATGTACTGTACAAATTCACACGTCGCTACTTCTGTACACACACGGAGGCTTTGTCGTCATGCAGCTACTGCACTTAAATTACATGTAAGCATCAAGGTTATGTACACGTAGCAGGGACATGTGTTGTCATCCGATGACGGCCTGCCCCCGAGGCCCCGGAGCCGGCCTCTGGTGGGAGCCGCAGGACGGCGGGGTCCTTCGCTCTGGAGGAGAACGGCCTCCTCCCAAAGCTCGGTCTTTGTGGTTAATTCGCTCAGCCTCCTCTTCTTCCTCCGATTCACATTCACATTCAGATCCAAACAGGACGCAACACCTGGGTGCTGCTCACAGTACTGCTCGTCATGATAGTCATCGGGTTCATTGTCATCATCAAATCGGGCACATCAGAGAATTGAAATCATATACAGTAATATTCCATAGAAATCTTAAAACCAAGTATCTACCACAGAAACAAACAATAGAAAAAAGCAAACATGACAAAAATGGTCAGCGCCGACTAAATACATCTACAACTTTACAAAAATGCAAACGTTGGTTTTGTTTTCGCCGTTTGTGCTTTTTCTTCTCGTGCGTTGGCCGGGGGAGGTGCAGTCTCGTTTCACCACATCCCCGTGCATCGCTGGATTTCAAGCGAGTTAGCCTCCTTCCTGGACCTTTTCTGGGGCATAAAGCACTGACAGTGCACTGGAGCACCGTGGGGCAAAATGGCAGTTACTGGCTGGGGGGCATCACGTGACTGGGCCACACGGCACAAACAACCCCAACACACAAAGGCATGGTCTCTTTAGCGAGCGCGCACACACACATCTTAATAAATAAAATCACAGACAGGCTGGGTCACAAAGACAGTGATGGAAATTTTATGTGTGTGTTGATTCTTGCAGAGCAGAGATAAAGAGGAAGGATGTGTGTGTGTGTGTGTGTGTGTGTGTTTGCAGGACTGGAGGCAGTATACGCTACATTTAAATAAAACAAAGCAAAAGCTCTTATAGGAAAAAGAAAGCAATTTGCCACATGAGAGCTTACGGAAATGTCTAAAAACTGTTACGCATCAAGGATTTAATGTGAAATAAAGTGGAGGTTGCTTTGATTTCTGTTTCTGTTACTGAATCATTAAATTAACCAGCTAACCTTTAATGGTGACAAGTGCAATGAGAGCTGGGCCAGCAGAGTCTGCTAACAATCAAAGGGTTTAAAGAAAAGGAGAAGAAGTGCAGCTGCTCGGTGAGGAGGAACGGGAATGACATGAAGTATGCAAAGAAAGGGGGAGGATGATGGCTTTAATAAACAGAGCTTACATGAGGTCCACGTGAATTTTTTAGCTCCGCTGTAATGTTGAACTAAGGTAATCAAATTATGCAGTCAGTAAAGTAACATGTACGCCAGTCAGAGTCAGCCTACAGCAGGCCCGAGCCCAGCTCCCGATCCTAATTCAATTGTGCCCCAAATTTGGTTAAAAGTCCTTTTTGTGTGTTTGCATGCAAGTGTGTGAGTGTGTGTGTGTGTTCTGCTGGTGGTTAGCGGAGCTGGTTGAACAGCGCCTCCCTCTCAGGGCTGATGTGTCTGCAGTAATCTTCTCAGGGGCTCATCAGGCCATTAGAGGGCCGGGAATGTACTTTGCCTAATCAAGCATGTTTAGCGAAAAAACCGGAGGAGATGCAGAGCGAGGAGACGCCTCGCTGGGCACGCCGAGCGAGACAGAGAGGCCTCGTGGGCACACACACGCAGACTCGGCGGTGGGAGAGAGACGAGCGGCGTCCTGGCTGGTGGAGAGCTTCCTATCCTCAATACTAATGACCTGTTTCAGGGTGGAATGTGTAAAGAATACACTGCTTTAATGTGGTGGCGAGGCGGTAATGCAGTAACATCACGTTTGCCTGCTTGACCTCCTCCTCTGTCCTTGCCTTCGTAAATCTCTTTCACTGGCCTGTCTCATATATTACGTCAAGCCTGGCTGTACATTTGTTAGGGCTGGGTATTAAACCTCAACAGAAATGTGTCTGCGGAGCTGAACACTGTCAGGTGGTATCGAGTGTCGGGTCAGATTTATGCTTCTGTTTACGCTTCTTGGATCACACGGTTCTTGTTCGAAATATGCCTGCATGTGTTTCGATGTGCTCGAACTACGTTTATTACTTATTTTGTAAAAGAAAAAAGGTGAAAAAATGCAAGAAGCTGCAGCAGAAACTGATGATGTCCGCCCAGACGTTTGGTGGGAATGGAGCTGACTTCAGGTGAGAGGCTGGGCTCACACAAGCAGGCAGACAAACAAAAGGCTAGAATCACCAGTCAAGCTAAAACATATGCATTTGAGAAGAAGCCAGAGAACCTGGAGTAAGACACAATAAGAACATGCAAACGCCACACAGGAAGGTCTGAGGTTCTGCAGGTCCAAACCTAGACTCTGGACGCTGGACCACCCCTGCATTGAGATCGATCGATCAAAAGTTTTAAGACAGAAAACAAACTGAAAAACTTTGGAAACGGTGCCATAAATCCTCAGAGAGCTGAGAGGTGTGGGTACAAAGAAAGAGCTTTTCTGTCCCCACAAGTGCAGTCTGCCTCCTCGGGGCTAATCACAGGACCTTCTCTTCTGGAGTTTAATACTAAGAAATACCAAACTGTTAAATCAAAGTGAAATGAAAAGCATTTTTTGGATCTGTCTTGCGTGCTTGTTCTTCCTGTGCCTGTGTGGGTTTCTCTCCAGGCGCTGCAGCTTCTTCCACAGTTCAAAGACATGCGTGCTGATTAATAGTTTTATTGGACTGCTGCATTAAGGTATGAAACTGTCACCAGAGGTGTGGGACTGGTCTCTGTAAGCTACAAACCTCCAGGGCACAATGGCAGTACATTAGAGCAGCGGTCCCCAACCCCCGGGCCTCGGACCGGTACCGGTCCGTGAGTCGTTTGGTACCGGGCCATGAGAGTTGAGGCTCAGGTGTGAAATGTATGGTTTTCAGGGGTTTTATCGGTTTTCAGCGTTATTTTGTTATCGTTTTTATCGTTAACTCGGTTTTCCTGGGTCTTTTTACGTGTGTTATGAATAAATCTTTTTTTTCGGTACCGGCACTAGTTTTATTTTGTTGTATTTATCCGCGACACCTTATTGCCGGTCCGTGAAAATATTGTCGGGCATAAACAAAAAAGGTTGGGGACCGCTGCATTAGAGAGCCCCAGTGACGAGCTGCTGTAACCCTGGAGGTACTATAAGGTAGCTTAAAGTTTCTGGGTGGGCATGCGTCCCGCTTTGATGGAAAAACCACTGATCTGAATAGAAAAAGGGTCGTTTTGTATCAGGACCGAAAGATGTGTGTCTTGTGTATGTTGATAGCATCTATAATTTAAAGCGGAAAACCCAGCTCGTCCATTTTAACTGCACTTCTTTGTGCGCGGTATAATGGTTTAAACGTAGTCCATAGCATACAGCGCTCCCACGCAGGGCTCTGACATTGTTAACATGCATTTGTGAGTGTTAGACGGCCATTAATGGTTCAACAGAGAAAAGAAAAGCAGGGCGAGAATGAGAGTAAGATTGATCAAAGCTGTTTTGTTGCACTCAATATGAGTAACACATTCATGTATACAAGCCCCAAGAGACTCACACACTCATAAAAACACCACCTTTACGAACGTATGACCCAGATGAAGCTATCTACGTTTGAATCGAGGACAGATGAGAGCTGATGAAAATAGGAAACATCAAAAGATCAGACAACGCAGTGAAAGAGTAATTCCACACCCCAATATACCCATGCCCGTCTGTTTTCTTTATCCTGCTTTTGTTGGGAAACACACTGAGAGTAAGAAAGGGACGGAGCCACAAGGGATGACCATTGTGAACAGCGAGCAGTGCCCCTACTCTGGCCTCAGCCCCAGCTTCAGCCCCTCAGCTCCTCCCTGTCCCGGCAAACCAGTGAATCGCCAGTGTGCGTGAGCCGCGAGAGATGCCCGGGCCCAGTCGCTGCGTCTCTCGTGACGGATGGAGCTGCTGTCCTCCTCATTGATATTCCGCCGGGCTGTGGCGGTGGGCTAGGTCCTTGACTCTTAACGGTTATTTGTTGCCGCAGTCTCCTCCCGCCTCTGGGGCACAAAGAGTCTCAGTGTCGGACAGAAGAGGCTGAATGGAGCTCCCAAGCGGCCGGGCAGACAGTCAGAGCTCACATTCCCTCCTTCAAATGGACTGCGGAGCCCGGGGAGGCCTCGGGTCAGGTCAGACAGACCCAGGCATACTGAGAGGCAGGAAGGGAGGGGGGTGGAGTGGAGATACTGTTCCTTTTTCCCAGAGCCTTTTTCCGACGTCTCGAAGCTTCGGTTTTCTTTGCTGAGAAGATGCTGATATAAAAATATCAAATTAAATTGGCTTTATCTTTATCCTTAGATATATCTTGCTCATTATTGCTCTTTTTTTACTTTCACAGAGCGAGCCCGACCTCCTCACTAGCCACCGATCAACCAACCATCCAAACCTCCGATGGGTGAACACAAAGAGCCTCAAGTAGACACGTGATAAAATCCGTCTGTCTCTCTGTGATTGGTTATAAAAAGAAAATAATGTTATTACCATCTTCGTTATACAGGTATACTTCACAGTTAAGACAGGACGCTGGCTGGGATTGTCGTGGCCACACGAATTCGCACATACACACAGCGTGATTGGCTGAGCGTCGCGGCCCTTTTGACGGCGACATCAGTTCGAGTCCAAAGAAAAGCACATGGTTGTCTGCTGGACGCCACCGGCATCAGCAAACCAAAGCAGAAACGTGATTTCACACTTAAAGAAGATCCGTGGTGTTAAAACAGTGAACAGAATGGTGGAGGGAGACCTTTCACATTTGGTGCTGCAAGCCAAATTGTCATTGTATTTGTTTTTTTTTAATCTCCACACTGTCCTTCTATGAAGAGCCTTCGTTCTCCGCACCCCTCTTTTTAGCTCGCCGGTCGTCCCGTGGAGTCAAAGTCACGCTCTGCGGTTGGATCCACCGACAGAGCCGAGGCGCGCACCTCGGATTACGAACGGAGGAACGGAGATGTACAGAGAGTTGTCTCCTCTTTGTCAGCTCTCTCTCTTTGTCCCTCTCTTTAGTCAGCTGAGTGATGTCTGAACATTGAATGACAGTGAGAGAGGACAGACAGGGTAAGGTTGGACCGGGACAGTGAATCTGAGGGTTGTTTGATTCCAGTTTGCTGTTGGAGGGAAGGGGTTGGCGTCAGGGCTCGTCTGCGTCGCCTCACTGGCCACTGGGGTTGCGCTCGCCCAGGCTCTTTCCTAGAAGATGGCTAAAGTCAGCCAGTTCTCCCAGCCCTCGGGGTCCGTGCATGTCTGGCCTGATGAGGCCCTGGCGCTGAGGGTGATAGGGTGCGCCATTGTTGCTGTTGTAGTTGAGCGCCTCATGACTCCAGCGAGGCTCCCCATAGTCCATGTGGGGAGTGGGAGCGGACACCACCCTCCGTCGGTCGGGGGAGTCCTGCGGCGTGGCAGGGTAGATGTATTCTCCTGCTGAGTTCCTTAGCGCACCGGTGGGCCGATTGCTACCGTGCTCCCCTCTCTGCGTGGCAAGGATCAGGTAGCGATGGCGTTCTGTGTGCGGAGGCAGCACCACCTCTCCTGGGTCATCTATCCGGACCATACCGCCGCCGCCTCCACCGCCGTGCAGGAACTTGGAGCTCAGGTAGATGACGGAGTTGTTTGGGCAGGGAGTCCCAACGGCGGTGAGGAAAGTCTGACTCTGGTCCCACTCGGTGTCCGGGAGACGCACACCCCGTTTCTGCTGCAGGGGGGTCTGCTCGGGCGTGGGCAGCAAGCCGGGGTCCATCTCTCCTTTAGGCCAGCCGTTGGGCGTGACAAAGGGGTTGTCCGCCTGCGAACAGCGCCGCTCCCCGCCGCTGGTTCTCGTCACGCTCATCACCGACCCGCTGCGGCCCTGTCCCAGCATGCTCTGCTCTTTGTCACCTTTGCGCCGGGCGCCGCTAGCTCCGGAGCCACGAGAGTGGCGGTGCCGGTGACTCATGATCCAGCAGACGGTGAGACCAGAAAGGACGGCTCCTGTTGCAAAGGCTGAAACAGCAGACACCACTAAGAGGTTTACGGACACGAGGCCATCGGGCTCCTCCATGAAACTCTCTTGGAGCAGAATTCCTAACAGAGAGAGAAAGAAAAAAGCCTTCAGTCAACTGGTGCACGCAAAAAGCATCAGCATTTCCTGCACAAAGCACGTGGGAGTTCGCAAACGGCCAGACAAAGTGACCTATTTTCTATCTCCTCTCTGTGGGTGGTAATGGTCGTATGCTTTCCAGCCAAGGTAGCTGTGGCTAATTGCCTTCATTATGTAAAGTGGATGGTGATTTTAATAGCTCTAATAACTGTCTTCCTGATTGAGAATAGCTCTCAATGCTAACATGTTTCACAACATTAGCTTTACAGAGAGAGATGCCAAATCTGTCGTTAATGGCGAGTAATAACTTCAAGCTTCCATACCATGAAAATTCACTTATACAGTCCAGGTGCCGTTGATGTTACATGTGTGCTGTAGGTAGTCTGACTTTAAACTATTTTGAAACAGAAATGCCCTGTAAGTGTTAGCCCAACGTATGCATACATTCGTTTTCTTTGTTGCATCCATACAGCAAGATGATTTCTTGCACGAGTGAACGCGAGGCATCATGTTTATAGATAAAGAACAGCTCATCTGTGAAACACAACTTTCTGTATCTTGGGTTTTTTTTGTGAGTACAAGAGATGAAGTCCCTCAGACAGAACTGTTTATGAATTATTGAAGATATGAAAACAGCGAGACCACAGCCTGGGCTGCCATGGATCAATTAGAAAAATGCCAGAAAAGAAGTCATTCTTTGCTGCGTAAGCTCTTGGGACCAGCACCAAATGAATACAATGAGAGCATGTGCGTGCCAAGGGAAGCAGATGAAGGCAAAAAAGAGGGTGTTAGAAAAGAGAGAAAGAGAGAGAGTCGTGGCCTAAAGCATACTTGAACATTTGGGGCCTTAGACAAACACTCGTAATAGTTGTTAAATTACAGCTCCAGTAGTGGCAGAGGGAGGAATGTCTCCACAAGGACAGCAAAATAAATCCTTTCTAAGAGAAAATAAATGGATATCATTAATAGACAGTGGGAGTCACTTACTCACTTACAAGTTGCCGAGCACAAAGCGGGGCAGAGAACGGGAGGAATAATGAACACTAGGAAAACGGCACTGTTGTGTTTTTAAACAAACATACTTTTATTAATAGAGATATTCATTTTTAATGGTGCCAGTTGTGGTTCAAACACTCCAGCACGAGACAGCCTGGTGCTTAATTAAAGTGGCCCGTGGCTTTGTGTTGTTTGGTGTTATGCTACATATTGGTATTAAAGCAGGGGAATGGGAGCTAAGCCGCTGTGAGAGGCGGCCGAACGGCCACGCCGCTCTCGGCTGGATTAAAGGGGGTAAAAACTTTGACTCTTTACTGGCCTAAAAATGATTCGAAACTTTTTGTCCAAAAACGCAGTACCAAGAAATCCTGCGTGGAGACATCTGGCCATTTGTGGACTCGACATTGAGCTTACACACAAACTGTTCAACTTAACACCGACAGCAGTGACTCACAAATTTAGCTGATCTTTGGGTCTTTCGCTCAGGACAACCTGACACTGTGGCCAACTCGCATATATATAAAAACCTGTTTAGGAAATCTGCCGACAATACATAAAATCAGACATCACGCTCCACGAGCCGGGAAGCACGAACCAGCGTCTTATCACACACAGGCAGTAAAACGTTCAGGTAAACAGAAGCTCTATTTTCAGCTTAAATGAGACTTTTTCCGAGGGCAGATTGTATCCGCTGTAAATACGGACCCCCTGAAGCCAATTTCTCTCTGCTGGGACTCGACAGGAACAGGAAGCTACGACTTTATCATCACATTTTATTTTATGAGCAAACCAAGCATCTGTAATCAGAAAAACACACAGCAGGTGTATCAACAGCCCCGAAGAAGAAACCACAATCAAAATAAACTGAGTTTAAAAAGAAAAATTACGCTTTCCTCTCAAGAAATTTCCCATAAATGCCACAAATATCCTGTAAACATTTAATAGTTTAGCCTGCCATCATCACTGAAGCCGCAACAAGCAGGCAGACAATGATAAAACTCCAAATTAAATTAAAAATAATATTAGACAACACCCCGACCGTTACTTCCTGTGTGAAAGGGCTGGATAAAAACAAGGACGCCGTCTCCAGCAGGCAAATCTGCAGCTTCATCTTGAAGTAACTTCATGAAGTCGTGCGTTCTTGTACGGTGCACGCTGCTGCGTCAGTGCTTACAGGATGTGGGTAATTTAACCTGTGAATAATGGGGTGTAATAGTGAGCACAGCTGTTATTTGAATTTGTTAGGTATTAGCATATTCTGCGTTCTTCATCATCGACCAGAAATCGTGTAGCCATGAAACACTCTTAATGAAAAGTTTTTATTGCGTTCAACTTTATTAAAAAATGTCAAAATTTGAAGACAAATGGGTTTAATAATAATTAAATAACAGCTCGTGTTTTATAACAAAAAAATTAATAATTTCTCATTCGAGGAATAAACTCATTGAAAAACCACTTAGTTTTTCTCAGATAATTTCAGTGTTAGGGTGTTGTAATACTTTGCGTTTGACCTTTTGTGGAACTCACTGGACTTTACTTGCAGCTTCTTTACTTTTCTGCCAACAAAATCCTCAAACTTGGGTTCAGCCACATCTTAAGAACATTTTACGATTACTGAGCATTTAAAACAAAGTTAAAAATGGAAAAACTTTGGTTTCAACTGCCAACTTGAAGCTCTTCTCCTCAGTGAGGAAATGCTGATAGCTGTAATATTTATCAGGCTCTCTGTCTTAGTCTGACGTGTCAATATTTGCTATTTAACAAAAAGCACATGCGAGGCAGACAAAATATTTTTGCATATTTGGACCCAATAACAGGAATATTACAGCTCACATTTCCATCCTGCCCTCCGTTCTGTCTGTGCCAACAATCATATGACCCCCTATGAGCGAGCGCTTTGGCGATAGTGGAAAGGAAAAACTCCCTTTTAATAGGAAGAAACCTCCAGCAGAGCGAGGCTTGGTTTACCCTCCTCACACCACCCACCCTACTTAAAGCAGGCGTGTCAAACATCAGGTCCTGGGGCCAGAATTGGCCCGGCAGAGACTCCAATAAAGTTCCTCTGGACAGCTTTGGAAAATGTGAAGGGAGTCATAAATTTTGGACTTCTAATTGTATTACACATTTCTTTTTACTGATAAGGACTTTGCACATGGCCGTTCATGCTACACCAAAGTAATCAGGTTAATAGATTATTCCGTCATTAAATGATGGAAATGTTTTTTGAAATGGGAGTTTCACTGAGCGGGCTGCGCGTGGCCCACGATGTAAAACGAGTTTGACGTCTCTGCCTTAAAGCATGACTGGACCCCACAGAGCTGAGGTGACAATGGGCACAACTGCACTTAATCATTCATCCATCCCTTGTCACTAACAATTAAATGTTAGAGCTTGGACAATAGATTGCGGACGCCATCGATGTGAGCTCATACACTCACAAGTTTGCAATTTCCATCGATTGAATCCTGCCATTAATCAAGTGGCCTTGTTGGTCAATCAATGTCCTTTTCGTCACTAATTAGTGCTTTATCACCAATCCGCTGAGCTCAGTGAAACACGTGGACACAGGCTTTAGTTACAGTCTGCTAATTATGTGACACACACACAGTTCAGTTCAGTTCATCAGACAAATGTTCCTCAATAAGCCGAGATCAGCGGGATCGTGTCAGCCTTAGAGCGTAATGCGATCTGTATTTGTCTTTCATTTCTGCTTTTGGTTGATTCAACAATCCCTCCTCCCCACATTCCCATTTTTTCTCCCAATCACTTCATCACAGCCCCTGAATATTAACACGTATCGACAAAAGAATATGTTTGTTCTCCTGCAGCAGGTCTTCACATGTGGTTCATGCTATGAAAGTGTTTATTTGACCGTGTATTAAGGCTTATTTAGGATTTTGCCCAACGGGATGTAAAAAGTTGATTGCCTAATATCTCAAAATTGCTCTGAACACAGATGGCAGCTCATAATTGAGATCTCAGAGCATATCAAAACACAGCCAGCTCGTGGTTACGCAGGCTAACCAGCACAGTCTTTGTGTATTCATTTAAGCACCCATGCTCTTCCATGTTTGGACTGAATTTGGCGTTTGTTCACTGGGACTTCTTCTCTCCTTGAACATATTGTTGGCATCTTTGGCCGCACAGCCTAAACACAGGCTGATTATTGCTGTATTTATTCCCATGTTTTTGGCCGATATTCAGCTTGGAGAGCTTGTCAGCATTAGTTACATTATTGTTCCTCTCTTCAGGAAAAAGGACATTTTTGAGGCACAGATGCAACACAGAGGCAGGACGTTACTACCATATTCCCTCTGCTCTACTCCTACACACGCACACACACACACACACACACACACACACACACACGCACACACACACGCACGCACACACGCACGCACACACACACAGGCTTGAGGAGTTTGAAAAGTCAGGTATTACATGTATCTAGGGTTGGATTTTTTTTCAATAATCCCTCGAGTCCTGATGAGTTTGTAAACGAAAATGAAGTTATGCGACCGCAGAAAAATTCAGAATGAGGCAATAACTGCCGCAAATCTCCAACATCTGGAATTGTTCGCGGCGCACTCGGATGCAGAGGTTTCAGATGCTTCTTTAACGTGTACCTCGGCTGTGGTCCAGGCTTGCTGTGTGACACTTTAGATTAAATTCTGCATGGATGCAATAATGCTGCTGTCAGCTTCATGCAGGGGCACGTTTCTGACAAGTGTGTTTATTATTGCTGTACGAGTGTGCGTGTGTGTGTGTCACAGCAATCATGGCACCCCAACTCTCTCTCTCACTCTTTGACACGGACACTTAGATATGTTAATTATTTTTTGCCAGCTTCTTTTATCCCCCACTTACCGTATGTCTTTCTTGGATGCTTGACATCGAGAGGAAATCTTTTGCCAGTGGGAATAAGCTGAAAAAGGATTACGATGATAAAGAGAGCACGCAGAAAGCAGAGCGATTGGGTAGTGTGCGTTTTTGTGACAGCAGGCAGGTTTCCCCGCATCCTTGGGGTGACAGCAGAAACTACTGCTCGCCCGCTCCTTCCTCATCTCGGCTCCTTCTCTTCTCCAATCCTGCTCACTTATTAAACCTTAATAGAAGCCAACAGGCCTGCCTGTCAGCCTGACGAACACTGAGCTGCTTGTCTCCGGGCTTCCAGCTCCAATTACAGCGTAACAATGAGAAGAAGGGAGAGGAGAGCAATTTTACAGTATGTATGCTAAAAAAGGGGAAAAAAAGGAAAGAAAGTGGGAGGAGAAGAGAGGACATGAGGCAAAAGAGGGGGCGAAGATGAGAGGGAGGACACGGCTAATAAAAAAAAGGAGAGAGGATTAAAGAGGTGACCACAAAAGTGAAATACGACCGAGCACAGAGGAGAGAGAGCGGAGAGGTGTAGTTCCCTGTTGATGAAAGCAACACTGATAAGATATTTGCTCGAATATACTTTTATACCGCCTAACTGTCAAAATCCAAAGCACAAAGAAAATCAGAGTTTCTCTGGTACTTCGCCGGCGTTGTCTCTAACCCGCAGTCATCCGTTCCTTCGCGCGGCGCCGTCCTGCCCTCCCTCCTATCCGCTTGTTAGCCGTTAATCCTTTCTCAATTTCTCTCTCCTACCCACCGCTCCTTTGATCACCGGGGGGTGGCGGCATGATGGGAGTAATAGCTTCGAACTCAGAAGAGAAGTAAGGAAACTTTTATTTATACTTTCAAATCAAGGTTGCTCGAGTAAAATCTAATTTTATATTCGAGTGTCAAAGTTTCAGTTACTTCTGCAGTGTGACAGACGCGGTTATGCTACATTTCTGTGCCTACCAATAATCGCTCCTACTTGTCCTCCGCTCTCATTTCTACCTCCCCGCATTTAGAGAGCGAGTAAAGGAAATTATTGAAAAGCCCTGCTAGCCGTGCCAGTTGTTCAACATTTCCCTTGATTAGAGCTCTGGCAGAAGACTCGGTATCTGCTCGCTCCAGAATCACAGTTTGGCGCCACTTTCAACAAAGGCCTTGTGAACATGTGTGAATGAGACGAAGGGAAGGAAAATTATTTTCGACCCACCATCGGTGATGATGATTATGATTAGAGAAGTGCAGCCAAGGCATAATCCCTGTTTATCACATGTACTGAGTCTTATCGTTCTGGCAGATTTGGCCATGGTTTCTGTAGGTTATGATGATACTGTAATGACTGCAAAAACTGGGAACAGTGACCTCCAGAAAAACACGAGTTCAGACAATTGCTGAAAGATTTACTGGCGTTAAACTGTTATCTTGCAGCGTGCCCACTGTTATCTACAGCCACAGCTCCCGTCAGTGTACTGTGATCTACACAACATGTGTTTTACAGGCAGTTTACACGAGTCTAAGCAGCTGACTGTTCTTACGCCACTGATTTGTTCACGTTTCTGTGCCGTAGTCTGATACATATAAAGCTATAAATGCAGCTTATGAAGGGGAGAGCAGCGTGTCGTGATTTATGAACTGAATCATCATCAGTTTGCAAAATCTGAACACATTTTAATGATCAATAAATCACTGAGATCTTTATTTCCCGTAGTTATTATTTAACAAAATAAAACACCTTTCAGCGATGTTGAAACTGGGTTTTTTGGAAACCCGGGATGTAAATCTGTCCGTCTCTATAACATTCCCACGCGCCTTTGCACTCGACAAAGAAAAAAGTGCTGTTGTTTTTACAGCAGTTTGTTACGCTGGACTTCTGAATGGAGTTTGACGATTGAGGAAGAAAGAAAAACACGATTCGAGCAGCTGAAATGAGCTTTTTTCAGATATGATTTGATTCAGATGGCCTCTAAAAACACCCAAGGAAACCTCACCCACTGTTTTAACCATTCACAACTGTTAGATGTAGCACGCGCAGCTAGTGAGGATGGGGTGCTAGCCGGGGCGTGTGCGCATTTTTCGTATCACAGAAATGAAATTGAAATCTTTGCTAAAACAAACCAGACTGAAAATTTAGTTTTAGGTTTTGAATAAAACCCATGAAGTGTTAGTTTTTGGTTTTCCCGCCATCATCATGACTCACGCCGGTTTCGATTACCGTCCGCTAGCGTTAGCCATTTTAGCCATTTGCAAACTATTTGAGGTTGCTATAGTTCGATAAGTTCCTTAATCAAAAGGCAAGCAGGGGAACTTTTATTCGCTTTGAGAGCCAGAATCCATGTTTTAGAATTACAGCACATCAAAACAGAAAAAAGAGACTTCACAGCTTCCCGGTGGACCTGTCGATGCCACGAGCGCACACTTCTGAGCTTGATAGGTTACGACTGTGTCAGCGTACAGCCGGTGATCTGAGGGGCTTTCATCTCTGGAATCCACCATTTCTATGCATAATGTTAATGTGTTTATGCACGCAGTGACGGCGGGATTTCACGTGGCAAAGCACGTGCGCTGTGGTGCGAATAAGTGTGTATAGATGTATGAATATGTGTGAGTTAATAAGTAAGTGCGCGCTCTGCCTGCACCCATGGCTCAGTGATTTTGCTCATTATCCTCGTCTCCTTCTCCTCTGTTGAAGAGACTGCAGGCGCTGTTTCGTTTCTTGTTTTTAGCACGTACTCCTTCCTGCCGTCTTACTCCTTTTATTTTTCTCTTAACAGATACACTACATAACTTACCCATTACCTCCACTACCTCCTCTACTTCTGTCTCACGCACACAAACGCAGTGCACCTCATGTTGTGAGCTGTGAAACTAACACCAATGTGTGTTCAAGCCAGGCAGCAAACTGGGAAAGAATTGAAGGGCTTTAAAAAGAAGCCCAGCTCCTTACTTGGACTAAACCTTGCTTGCTCATAAACCCTGTTTACTCTCGGGATGACTGTAAAACCATTTACAGTCTGTCCCTGACAGCGTTTTCAGAGCGCGGCTTAAAGAAAGCTGCTGGGGACTTGTGCACAACTCTCTGGTTAAAAAAAGATAAAGAAATAAAAACCCCAACCTTGGTTCCCGAGGGCCGCTGAGACGCTCACTCGGCTGATCAATATGTTAAAACATTTATGCACACCACCCATGTGTTTGTAATTAAAATTCCATAAAATCTCCACCAAAAAACACACTGTTAATAGATTCTGGGTTTATTAGCGAGGGCACATCAGGCTTTTGGCTGATTTAGAGTCAAGGCTTTCAGTGATGACTGCATAATTACAGACCTTGCTGCCTATACATTCCTCTTTTCCATCTCGCTCTTACTCTCCAGCTATCCCGTCTATCTACGTTTTTAACTCGCCCTCATTTGGCTTCCTTCTTTGTGCTTATAGAAAACTCTGCTAGGGGTAAATGAGGTAAGTCTGGAGTTGC
The DNA here is from genome assembly GCA_029532605.1 of Oreochromis grahami. NCBI lineage: Eukaryota > Metazoa > Chordata > Actinopteri > Cichliformes > Cichlidae > Oreochromis > Oreochromis grahami. The sequence goes on along the minus strand of JAQSNX010004701.1, from coordinate 23,325 downwards.
TTTGGGGAACAACGTGTGTTAAAATCATCTGGGGGGGTGCCGTGTAATCAAATGCTACAAGATTTTTTCTTTCTTTTCGATTCTCATAAATGTTTTTTTCACAGCCTATGCACACATGTTGCTATTCCTCATTCTTCATTCGATTATATCAGCAGACCTTGTTCTCCAAATCTGGTCAACCTTTTAGCGAAAGGCAGTTTAACAAGAGAGAATCTGTTAGCAGTTTCAGCTGCATCCAATCCAAACAAAGCAACTGGGCTGTGGCGGACACTGTGGTGAAATAAATTGTTTTGCAGAGCTTCTTGTGTGCACGAGACTGCACGTGTGCAAACGTACATGCGTGTGTTCCTCAGCAGGATGTAGCTTTTTACTATTTCCCCCTATATAGCGGTGCTATACAGCGCTGGCTGTGCTTTCGTTTGGTAATTGATATTCTCATTTTAGGTGCTAAGCCAAACGTGCACTATCGAGAGCAATAATAAATATTCCCAAACTTGTCGCAGGCAATAAATTGGAGAGCAGGTCCGCACAGAATTAGTCTAACAATCTGCCCAGAGGGTTCACGTCTCTCGTTCCCAAATCATGAAGCAGGCAATTCAACTTAATCTTTCTCACATGCTACGTCCATATATCACGTCTGTGCTGTGCTATACACCCACCAGCTGAAAATACACGCCACATTGTTTTTCTTATGTTAACACCACCAGAGCTGAAGTGTTGGAATCTTTCCACATACAAATTTATGAAGGTTTAACAAAATGATTAAAAAAAATCAGGCCTCACGTCGAGGCGGGCGGCTGACAAAAGCTGCTTTCTTCGTATCCGTGCAGCCGCTCGTCTCTTCTGTTAATTTACAGTCGGCCTTTAATGAAATGTCTCGGCCGTGACACAGGCCCACGGCACCGCAACTGGACACCGCCAGGATACTTCCAGAGCTGAATGATCACTCAGAATCACGGCGCCTGTCAGGACCCCGGACTACAGAGACTTTAGACTGATCAATGCGGGAGTGCCGCAACAAACTCTGGGGTTAACAAGATAGGAAGAGGGTGATGGACGGCGCGTAGAGGAAGGACAGAAAGAGGAATAGAGGCCGAGAGATGTGACAAAGAAGAGGTCTGTGAGTGTCAGAGGGAAGAGAAACACCAATGAAGTGAAAGTAAAAACGGGGTGCTGAGGGAGCGTGAAAAAACCCAGCAGTGTTATTGATGTGTTTCAGAAGGAGGGAAAGTGTTGTTTGATGTAGGGGACTCACCACGGTCGATTTTCGTCAGAGTGACACAAAAACAATCCCCAGAGCTGTGAGAGCAGAGTAGTTACAGCACTGGTTGTCACACTGCAGGACTTTCAGGACGCGGCACCGGACCCATATTACTCGGCGCCCCGGGCCAGTTCAGATTCCTCAAACGGCATGCAGCCCGCTGTTTATTTCAGCAGACGGAGACAAAGTGGAGTGTACGCTCGTGTGCTCTTGTGCAAAGCGTAGGGTCACCTCACACCCCATCTATATTTTGCTTTTCATACAAATGTATCACCTCTGTTTAGCCTGGCACCCGGCTCATGCAAACCAGGACGCTCACCATCACAAACCATCGCCCCACACTCATTCTTAAGTAAATGTGCATGCTAAAGGGTCTGTACCTAAATATAAGGCACAAAATGTAATCAAAGTAAAAGTAGAAGTACTCAGTATGCTCTTATTTTACCGGATTACAAAATTGGAAAACTGCAACTAAAACACAAAAGCATTATTTTTGCTTTATTCCACTGACGAAACATTTGGAGGCAATTTAAATGCACTACCGCTGATCTCATGAAGTGCACTGCAATCAGTTAAAAGAAATATTAAACATTTCTTTTTTCTTTGTCTGACTGTTCATCATGTTGTTTTATTTGATTGAATCTTTGCAATCAAGCACCTAATGGTTTTATTTGTGCCCCACGGATACAGTTTATCAAGGTTGTTGCCTCAAACTTTGGATTAGTAAAAAGAAAAAAGGTGACAGCATTATTATCAGACATTAAAGCCTTTGAACATTTGCTTGAAAAATGTATTTTTTTCTGGAAATGAGTCCCTCTCACCTCAAAAACAGTGCTTTTCTTTCACTTCTTTGTGTCGGATGTTTGAGCTTCAGTGTGCAGAATGACATACGTGCAGAGTTTGACACCAGAAAGCAGTTTTTACTTTCATCTGCCGAAGGAGGAAAGTTTCTTTGAGCTCACCTAGGATCTGACTTTAACACTTATATGTACAAGATGACTGCGTGGCATAAAAAAGGAAGCCCGGCTGGATCTGACATTCATCTGAGACGAGGCGCGACGTGGAAGCCTGCACGTGTTCATTCGACTTCTGTAAAGTTTAAATATTTTTTCATGAAAATATTTGATTATTCATAGATTCGAAATTTTTAAATGGGGCACAGGTTTTTTTTCCCCAAACTCTTTTTGTGCTTAATAAACATTTAAAACAAATGATCACCTAAAAGGGACTATTTTAGGATTTACTGATTCATAGGAGGCCTTTAATTATTCATTAGCAAATAACGATTGAAGCTTGGGAGAAGAAAATCCACAGTTTTTCTCGCACTACAAGAACAAAAACAATAGAGGGACGAAGTCTGCTGATCAGCTCCGACTGACAATGTAGTAACACCATCAAGTGGAGCTTATTTTATTTAGATCACGCCAAATTCTCAAATCATGAACGTCCTATTATAAGATAAAGACTGAACAGTAAGACAGAGAAAAGCCCAATAATAATACACACAGTGGAAGAGAGCCAGAGATTAATAATAACTAATGATTCAACGCAGAGAGGTGTATAAACACAGTGAGTGAAGAAGAAACACCCAGTGCATCATGGGAATCCCCCAGCAGCCTATACCTATTGCAGCATAACTAAGGGAGGATTCATGGATTCATCTGATTTTGACAAATCCAAGAAAAACACAAACCGGAAACGTTTACGCTGTGTGTTCAATGAAGGCCACTGAAATATTCTGCAGACACTATGTTGTAATATCATATTTTAATTACAATATATGTGGCATTTTTTCCCTCCAACAAATGCTTTTGATTTACATATGTGACGGTCATGAGGCTACACACACACACACAGAAAACACCAATCAGCCAGGATCTGTGGTTCTCTGAGGGGTCAGCAGGCTCCTGTGTGTTTTTCAGTGCTCTCTGTGAGGAACCTGCTGTGGAGAGCGAGATGCGATGCGAGCCGAGAGGACTCGGAGGAAGAAGTCAGATGAAAGAGCCGAAAACCTTCAGGAGTCCTTGCACCTCGCCGAGCTTTCCAAAGGCTGAAGCTACTATTCTTATCTTCTTAGAGCTCTTTAAAAAAAAATCCACACTGAAAAACGACACACACCATACGCTATTTCACCGCCCAAACACACACTTACACATGTCAGTTGGTAAATGGTGTGAGGTCTCTCTTCCACAGCATGTCTTTATCCTGTTTTCCTTCTTTCACCCCAACCGGTCGCAGCAGATGGCCGCCCCTCCCTGAGCCTGGTTCTGCCGGAGGTTTCTTCCTGTTAAAAGGGAGTTTTTCCTTCCCACTGTCGCCAAAATGCTTGCTCATAGGGGGTCATATGATTGTTGGGTTTTTCTCTGTATTTATTATTGTGCTATCTACTGTACAATATAAAGCGCCTTGAGGCGACTTTTGTTGTGATTTGGCGCTATATAAATAAAATTGAATTGAATTGAATTGAATTGAGGTCCTCGTATTTCATCAGCCTAAACCTCAGTATTCACCGAGGGGATCGGCTCTGTTCTTCGAGCCTCTCAGAAGCTCCTCGGGGTGGGAAAGATGTGAGAGCTAGAGCGCAAGCTGGTGTCTGGGGATGCGCAGTTACGCGCTGCGCTTCCTCCATCTCTGCTTCCCCTCACTCTTCCTGCCCTTGTGTGCGACTTGCAGGAGTGACAGAAGAGTTAGGATTGGAGGAAGGTAGTATGAAGGTTACTGAAAGCTCTCAGCCTCTGGATGGGTTCAGACTGCAGGGCAACACATTTATCATCAGCAAACTTAAGATCTTGTGTTTTAACCGGCTGCCGTTTAAATACAAAGAGCTCTGTCGGCTTTATCAGCCCCGCTGCCCAAGCCTCAGCCGAGGCCCCCTCCAAAGTGTAATAATTAGGATGGAATGAAATGAGGCCGCGGCTGTAAATTTGGCAACAGGTTTTCCTTCCTAAACAAAGCTCGTCACAGCGTTCCAAGCAGCAGACAAAAAGCCCGAGCCCGTCCTAGCTCTGTGGTGATCGTCATCCACTCGAACATGACGCCACAACAAGGGATCTCCAATCTGCCTTCGCCTCATTGATGTTTTAGCAGACCTCAATTACTGAGTGACTGCATCCCGCTGTTCCACCAGTCAAAACACTGCCTTTCTTCAGGAAATATTTTCACAGCACCATAATTGCTTCCATCTGTAGCTACGCTGTGGCAACACTAGCTATGTCATTACGGCTGAGTGAGTTCACAGCAAAAACGGGTGCCGAATGCGTATGTGAGACTCTGATTGTTTGTGTGTCACTTTGGATGCAGGCGTTTGTTGGAAAACCGACTCCGTTATTATCAGCAGAGGGAAAACAGATTTGAGAAAAGCGCTGCAACGGAATGAGGAGGGAATCTGACGTCTCGGCGGCTCCGGCCCCACAAACACCCACACATCGCCTCCGAATCCCGTCTGATGACTAGTTTAACAGAGTTGACTTTAGCTGATGAGGTGTCTGCACAAACACAATTTGACGCTATCCCCAAAAGGCTTGCAAACAGGAAGGTAAAATGAGGCAGTGTTTAGATTACTGCTGCCGGAGGCTCTTCCGAAGATTTCACAGGACCCAAAAAATGATGTGGATACGAGAATCTTTCTCTTAGAATTAAGATGCCCTCACGGCAAATTAAAAGACCGAAGCTGGCGGTCTGACAGACCGTTTAGCCCGTGTTTATGCTGTAACCGATTGGCCTGTCAGCAAAGGTTACGACCTGGAAAAACTGAAGCCGGCCAATCGACACGTCGCGAGAGCCTGTCGCAAGTGGATCTGACATATGTGGCGTCTGTCGACACTTTAATCAAATCTGACTCATTACGCTGTTTACAGAAGTGGCTTATATTACCTGTCACATGCGTGTTCACACATTCTCATCTCCCTCACACACACACACACACACACACACAAAACACTCGAGCGTTTCAGAGTTAGTTTGGGGGTTTCTGTCAACAGAGTATGTTCTGCTCAAACATCATTAAAAGTAAATCCAGCATAAATCCAGCTGCAGTTTGTCACGCTTGCTGAGACGTCCACTGTGAAGAGCCTTCTAAATTGGAGGGCACACAACTGCTCGCTCGCAGATATTAATGACGGTGTTCCTGCAAGCAGAACCGTAAGTGCAGACACTCTGCACAACTTATATGTGCAGTTTTAGAGACCAGAGGTACAAGCGCAGTTCTCACATAGCACACTAAAGCAAATAAGCTGAAGAAGAAATTAAGAGCTTATTAAAAGGCGGAATACAATATCAGCATGTGTAGTCACGGCAACCTTAATTATAGCAAGTCATGTAAGTTTCCTCTGAGGCCAGGAAGCGCATTTGTCCATCAGCAGCCCAAATATTTTTATTTAGTACTTAATAAATAATCCTGTGATGGACTTGCGAGGACTCCGGGGTGAACCTCGCGTCTCTGTCAGCATCTGCTGGGATTGGCTCCAGCTCTCATGTGACCCTAGCAAGTAAGAAAAAATAAGGAAACCTCCCTGCGACCGCTTCTGACCTCGGGGCGATTCCCCAGCTCGCCTGGTGGGAGGCGGACTGTCTCAGACTGACTGCAGTCTTCTCAGACAGGCTGGAGGTTTTCAAATAATTGCCGTCTAACTTTTAAATGCAGACAGATTGCTGACAGTCTGCGACGTGACTCTTTGCAGCAGAGTTGACCGAACTGCTTGTATTCCTATGTAAAAGAAAGGCTGCTGAGCGTGTTTGTCATTTTGCAGTTAAATCCTCACATCACAGTTTGTAGAGGAATTCCTGAATTTCTGTTCAATATCTCTGAGATTGTGGCTGGAATGTGAGTAGTTAATGGTTAGTCTGCACATGTAGATGGCAACAAAGTGGTTTTTGCAGATTTATCAGAGTTAACGATCGTATTATCGCAGATTGCCTGCCGCATTGTGACTGTCGTCCACTATTTTATGGACCAAAATTGCTTTAAAGACAGAAACTGGCTGAAAAGTCTGTGTCTCCAGGATGGAATGAAAAATACATTTATTTCATTCCATCCTGGAGTTGTGTCAGAATTATTTAATAACTGATGAATGTACTGACACTGCTGACCTGACTACGGGTATTATTCACTGCGCAGCAGACGCCCCTGTCAATATTCATGTCATGTCAATATTACTGCTACGTGATGGTTGCATCTTTTCGAGGGAAGGTCTCCTAAAATCAACATGAAGTCACAGACAGTATTTTATTAAATGAAAACGTATATTATGTTTGTGCATGCATTTATAAGAGCAGGGGTGGGCAATTATTTTCACAGCACTGTGGCCCCCTGGGAAATTGCCCGCTGCTGCATTAGAGCTTCAAAACTGCTGCATATGTGTACAGATCACAGCTTCACCGTCTCAGTGTTTGTGCCGTATGTTAGTTTGTATGAGAGAGATTAGAGAGCAACAATGAAGTGCCTGCACAAGAGAAAATAGAGCCTATAGATTAATAGACTTACCTAAGCACACACACACGTGAATAATTGAATCCAGATATTTCTCTGACCTCATCTATTTCATCAAAGTGTCCCTCCCACAACACACCGTCTCAATTAAATGCTGTGCTTCCAAAGTCTGCTTTGATCAAAGTGGGTTTAGAGCAACAGCATGTCTCTACATACTAATATTTGGGTTGCGTGCGTGTGTGTGTGTGTATGTGGAGGAGGGATTTTGTTTCTAATAAATGCACAGAGAGCCATACATAACCACAAGTCAATATCCTGAGCTACGCTCAACTTCCTCACCGTTTCCCATTAAGAAACTGATCTCACGCTGCGGTCTCCTGACACTGCAGAAAGAAATTCCTTTAGTGATGCTGTGAGAGACATTATCCTCATTTCATTGACTTTCATGACAGATGGACTAAATCTGAGAGATGCAAAGTAAAGATGTGGATGCTTGTGTGAGGAAAGGAGAAGGACAGCTCCTCTGTGATGTGTGAAAAGAAAAGATCGGGAGGATACGAGGCAGAGTTACAGCCTGGTCACAAGCCCGCCGAAGAGGCCAGCGACAGCTGCGTGACGCAGGAGACGCCCGTGGCGCTCTCAGTCCATTTGTCACACCGGGCCGACCAAGCTCCGCCAAAAAAAAGATGCTCCTTCCTTTCCCCGCCCCGGCCTCCGTTCTCACGGCTTTCATTTACCTTCACCCTCTTCTTTTCTCAATTTCCTACGTGATTACCACTGCAGCATCTCGCCTTTTCCTCCTCCTATAACCAGGCTATTTTTGTCCCCTCTCCCCATCACTCTGCTTCTTTTCTATATTCACCCTTATGACTCTGTCCTTCTGATCCCCTGAACCGTTTCACCCTTTCCATCCTCAAAGTTTGCCTTCTTCCTATGATCTCTCAATCCCTTACTCATTCTTTTTGCTCTGCTCTCCACTCCTTGATCTGATTTACCCAGCCCCCCGTCTGTGCTCCTCTCGGCCCCATTCCTTTCCCCTTGCAGAATCACCCTTGATATCTATTCGACCGCCATCAGCCAGCGAAGAGATGAAAAATCGATTCTCCTTCCAGCAACTGCTCCTCTCTGGTTAAGGAGAAAGGGGAGGCAGTTAGCCGGGCTCTAAGTAAGGCCGTCCATCCATCTCTCTTTGAGGTCTGACGACAATGCTGCTCTGAAATCAGTGCAGCACTTACAGAGACCAGAGGGAGAAGAGTTAGAGGAGAGGCACTGAAGCAGTAGAGGACCACAGACTGTGGCACAATAAATGGCTCGGAAGAACAAAACTAGCATAATATCCCCTTAAATCATGAATATAACCAACCTACCCTTGACGGGCTGCAGGTTTACCGCTCAGCGTGTGAAGGACAAACACAGTTTGCTTTCCCAACTTCCTCACCAAGAACATACAAAGCACATGCATGGAAACTAAACTCGTAAAATCCTTTCCCTGTTCCAATGATTGTGAAAGCTTTAAGGGGGAATGCGTCCACATATTTTTTGACCCACACGTTTCCTGTTAGACTGTTATTCATATTCTCCCACATGAGAATCATCTTTCACCTCCGTCTCCCAAATGTAAGTCATTTCCGAGTCTTTCATGTCGCTCCCGTCCTCGGTTTCTGTCAAAATCTCCATGGCTTGTGACTCACAACCTTCCCCATCAGGAGTAGCACTGGCGGTGAAAGGTTAACCTGAGCTCGACCCACGATGACAGCGTCCCTGCCACATGAATAAAATCCAGACGTTGAAAAGTCTGCAGCGCTAACTTGTGCAAACTAGAACTAATCACAGGGAAGCGTGTCGTTTCAGTCTGGGGGAAGAAAGAAAAACGACAGAAATACAGCGAAGCACGTGGAACTCCCGGTCGCAGGAGCGCTGAAGCAGAGGAAGCAAAAGCAACGGCGCCATAAATTAATAGCAAAACAAAACGAGCATAATTTGAATATGACCATCATAACCTTAATGGGTCGGTTCAGCCAATTATGAAATACAAATAGCAACATACTTTCTCACCTCCAGTTTCACTGGCGGTGTCTAGCCAAGCAGGCAGTTTTGATTTTATTCAGTAATTTGGTTCCAAACATTTACAGCAATGGAAAATATTTTAGAGAAAATGTCTGGAAAAATTGAAAGAAAGGAAACAACGAGGAGGCTCAGACGCCAGCGGCGAGATAACACCAGAATCCTGAAAGAGCGAGGCAGAGCGGAGACGTAACGCGTTCAGATTGTCACCGACAGCCGTTCTATCAAAGAGGACTTGTGCTTTTAAACTTCTTAAATTGTTACGATGAAAACATGTTACCTGCCGCGGGGAAAGTATCCGGTTCTTTAGAGGAAGAGGCGAAGATTCAATATTCAGAGTAAAGTTTCCTTTGTCTTATGTCCTCTCCTGTTAATCATCACATGACTTCATTTATTATTTTGTAATTTCTGTTTTTAACGGCGAAAATATGAAATCTGAACTGTGGCTGGAAGCGACAGGGAAAATGTTGTTAGACATGCAGCTACAGAAAGTGACTCATCTTCAAGAAGAGAAGAGAAGCCAAAGGGAGAGAGCAGAAAACGAGTTTGCTGAATTCCCTTAAAGAGACATAGATAGGCCAGACCATATCTCACCTCTCATCTGCTTGGTCAAGGTACAGACAGGTGGAATGAGTCTAATATAGAGATATGAAATATTCAGCAACCAAAAGGCTTCTGTCTCTTCCACCGATCCGGGCCTCCGAGGAGTCTGTGTGGCTGCAAGCACATGCATATACAGCGCGTGTCCTATATACATAAAAACGCAGAGGAATGCTGACAGGCACACGGAGTGAGGATGTGCACTCTGTTTTCAAAGTCTTAACGGTGTCAGTGACAGTTTGTCATAGCAGGCCGGCTGAAGCCGCGCCTCTCCGTCTTCCTCTGACTGAATATTACATTTGCAGATGACTGAAAGAGTCTTTGTCTTACAGAAAGACAAAGAGAGATGGACTCGGCATTAACCACGAACAGGAAACACCGAGGAAAGCGACCGTATCAGAGACTATGAAAGTGTCAAATAAAAGAGATATGATGAAAGGATAGAGCGCGGCACCGAGTCCATCACGCCCGCTGAGACAAAGTGCAGCCTGAGTGTCCGTGGCAGCTGTCAGATAGACGCCGGCTCACGTTCCTGCCATGTCGGCCCAGCAGCGCCCGGTCACCTCGCCCCGGCGGAGCTCGCCTCTGTCAGCTGAGCTCAGCTCGGCCATATTTCACGACGGGATCAGACGTGGGACCAAAACGTGCCTCGGAGCTCGGAAATTCCTCAAAGGCAGGACCGGAGAGCAGGAGGATACATCTTTATGTGGCGGAGCTCCAAGACCAGCAGATACTGCACGCTTTCATGTCCGTGTACAAATGATAAATTCATAAATTAACACTCTCTGTCCACTCTGTGGCCAATTTAAAGGGCCATGCACGCTTGTTTGCCATGTTAAAGTCCATCATCATGGACACGAGTTTTCAATGTGCCTTTCCTCATTATATAGCTCCGGCTGTGAGTTGCTTCCGAGGGGCAGCCAATCAGAAGAAATCTGTCTGACAGGGAGGTCTTAAAGGCTTTAAAGGGAGAGTAAAAGTAGAGTATGTAATCTAATCAATAATCAATCAAACTGTGAAAGCTGCTCGAGTCCAATAATAAAAGCACGGAGCTGGGAATAACCATAACAGGTCCTTTTAATTGGATATGAACGAGTCATAACGCTGGAAATGGCATCAAACTGCGAATTGTGCAAAGCTGCTCTAGTAGGATCCAATAATAACAACATGGAGCTGGAAATGAGGATAATCGGTCCCCTTAAATGGATACGAATGACTCATAATGACTGAAATGACTGTGTAAATATGAGCCCTTTATTTTGAAGAGGTATTTCTGGAATGCACTGCTTCAAAGGGAGAAAATCTGACATCGGTGAAGATTAATTGTTTTCATATGATCACTTGGCCTCTTTTGTCATGACCTCAAATGAGTTTCCTGCTTCAATGTGCCACAACATTTAAGCACGATAGCCAACCGCAAGTTGTAAATGAGATCAGCTAATGCACCTTCAGTCTGTGCTGCTCTATGAAATCTCTTTGCAGCAGCACCTTCAACATGTCAGCCAGTGTCAGCCTGACCCCACTGACCCCTCTGACCCAAGACCTCGCATGAAACCCGTAAACATAACATCAAAACCGGGATACCAGACCCCAGCTTGTAAAACGCCCCATTAGCCAACTAGTACACCCGTGTGATTGTGTTCATCTCTCACCCACCAGCGTAGCACACCAGCAATGATCGAGAGGTTTTGCTTTTAATTAAGCTTCCTCTATATAGTTGCTCAAGCTAAATCTCCACATGGTCGAAATTGTGCAATTTAATTAAAATGACCATTTTTCATCTAGTTTATGATTTTTATTAGTGTGAGAACCAGATGAATGTGAGCGCTTATTCTTCATTTGCAGGATTTTTTTCGGCCGTCAGATCTGCAGCGGGCTACGATGGCTGTGCAGAGCAGCAGCTTTGATAAAGAACCAAGATGTTATTTTAATGTAAAGTAGAAATACATTAAACTCTGTTTAAGGTTTCATTGCTTGGATAGGCTGTCGGTCTGTCCGGATCATTATGCTTTTTGGCAATCACAAATGTGTTAATAACCAAAAAACCCAGAGATTCTTTAATTACTCTGTGTTTGATACAACACACCCTGGTATCTGTTTAGGTATCTGACCACTACTTGGAAGGACTAGGGTTCTCCACACGTTCTGTAAGACCCACCCTTGGGCTTGGTGACGTCAAAACCTGAAGGCTAACTTTGTACCGTCATCAGCTCCAGAGGAAGTCGCCCGCGGTTTGGCGGTCAGAGGACCTGACGTGAGAGAGCAGCATCAAACGGAAGGGCCATCTGAAACAGGATTAGAGTTGTACGCAGGTTCTGATTATGAAATATTTATCTGTTCTTCTCTCAGGGAGCACGGCACATGAACTCCGGGAACTTTCAGAAGCAAAGGATTAATTTGCACGCACTGAAATTAGCACATAGATCAAAGCGAGGGGTGCCACGGGAGTATCCGAAACCTCAGTGTATCTAGAGTAGAGATTGTGCTTTGCTGGTTACCAAATCTATTTTCATAATGATATGGATAGAGAGGGAAAAAAAGAAGACATCAAGGGGAATCCAAGCTGGAGTTGAGTATAATTAACCACATGTATATGGAACAAAACCTACCAGACCAAAGCAAAGGCAGCATACAAAGGAGGACAGAGTAAACAGAGAGAAGAACAAAATTAGCTAAAACAGACACTGTAATTTTCTAACCAGCTCTCAGGCCTTCGTGTAGGATCGGAGCGATAACCCTGGGGAGGAGTTAGGTACGGCCGACCGCCGAGGTGGACTGGGACATATTGTGGGTTTATTTGAGGATTTCTTCTGTGTAAACTGAAACTACCGGGCTCTTTCTCTCTTTTACTGTGCTGTTGTTTACCTCGAACATACCGATCTTATGTAAGGCCTGCCAAAGACAGGAGAGCTATTTGTTTGAACATTTGCAGAGCGACACAAACACACAGAGCCACAATCGCTCCTCTTACCATCACAGTCGCCCAAGTGGTCCACGTTTCCGTGTTCAACATCTTGCTCGAACGGCAGTCTGCGGAGGAGAGGAGACACGGTCATTAATCAGGTGGCACGGCGACTCGGCCGCTGAGCCCACAGCGGAGATCCGCTCTGACACGGGAGCACTACCTCAGTGTTACACTGGGGCGTACATCTCGACGAGCTCCTGGCACTTAAGAAATCTCTTTTTTTTTTGTTTGGCCGGCGAGAAAAATGAAGTGAAGAAGCCCTCGAGCTGCCTAATATCCCACAATAATCTTCATTATAATTTTAAAATACCACTCGTGCCAGCAGCATCAATAATTAAACTAATTAATGCAATGAATTACAAATATTTCTAGGTCAGCAAAGGACTTCACATTAGAGTTATTTGCTGTAGATATAAACTCCAAACTGTTGGAGTGCAAAGTGCAAAGAGGTGGAACAGTCCAACACCATGTGTTTCACTCATTAATATGCAGATTAGGGTGGGGACATAATCATAGCATCCTACCACTTTTTATACATTTATGATCAGTGAAATATTCAGCAAAACCTCAAACTGTACTGATTTCTGTGGAAAACTATGACATATTGTATTTATACAAGTCATTTCCCTTTTGGTCCAAAGGGGAGCATGAAAACCTCAACAGACAATAACATAGAGTATGATGAAGAGAGGAAATGGAGAGGAAATGAGAACGTCTCACAGGCCAGGTGCACACCGAGACAAACACAACTGCTTTTGATTATGGCTCGTTTCGAGGGGGAAGCTGCGACGGACGCAGCGAGAACGTTTGTGTAGGTGTGTGAGCGCACGCAAAAGCGTGCCTGCAGGCTCCATGCGTTTCAGAACTCATTTATAATGAGCTTCATGTGACTGGAAAGACCTCTAGTTAAGTGATTTAAGTATCATATAGGGGAAAGTGTACTTTTGCCCCTTTTCAACAGCACAGCTCTGGAAGAGAAACACATAAAAAACACATGAAATCGCTAAAAAAACAGATCATTTTCATTCTGAATGCAGCATGCATGCATCTGTTTCTTTAGTTTTCCTTGGTCACATGTAAATTAGCGTGCAAAAGTCTTGAGCCGACCTGCATTTCTTTATATTTCACAGGAAAATGAGAAATAGGTGCGGCGATTTATCGAAACATGAAAAGATAATGAGAAATACTGTGAATGGTACTCATGGCCATTGATCAGTGTTCTTTGATCAGTGGGTTTTGGTCAGTGATTGTTGATCAATGGTCATGGGAATTTGCATAATTATGATTAAGGAACTGACCTCACAGCCCATTGTTCCTTCAGTGGGCTGGTTTCAGTCATTATGCAAATGTACTGTTTATAAGGTTTGGGGAAACCTGCAGTCAGCTGAGACTGAAGAAGTCACTTGGATGAGTGACGAAACGTTTCTCCCACAAAACGCTACGTCCAGATGAACAGATTCAACTTTTGGAGAGAAATACAGTATTTAAAGCAAAAATAGAAATGGTCAGTATTTGATATAATCACCTTTATTCAGTCTGAGCTCTCTGAGCAGCTCTCTGTAATCTCTGTGAGGATCTTCAGGAATAATTCTCCAGGCTTTTTTAAGGATATTCAAAGATCTTTGGACGTTTTTGCATTTTTTTTCTCTTCTCTGTTAAAAAATCTGAATCCATCAGTCATTTCTCCCTGTTTGCCTTCCACTGTGACCATTTCTGATGAGGCTTCAGTGAACAGTAGATGGATCATCTCTCAGGTCCTGTGTCAGGTCTTGTTTCTTATGGATAGATTGATTGATTTTCAGATGCTTTTCATTTCCTGCAGATAGTTTTTTAGGCCATTTGTCCTCCACGTCTCCACTTACTTCAATATTTTAAGGACACGCTGCACACCGCACTGAGATATACATCAAGTTTCAGCCCTTTTTGGTGCAAAAATATGACTCTCTGCCTGTTAAACTCTTATCTTTGGCTTTTTTGTAGATTCAACTGAAGAAACAAGAACTAATGATTGTAACGAGCTGCCACTTTTTGAAACTTACAAGAAAGTCTGCAAACAAAAAGAAAGTTGTGTTTGCCAAATACTTTTGTATAAATGCATTGTAGCTTTATATTTACAGTGTATTTAAGTTTGCAGTAATGAATGCTGTAAAGTTTTGTCTGTTTTAGCATCAGCTATAAACTCATCAGCTTCACGCTCTGTAGTGGAGCTATGTTAAACTGCACGGTTCCTATTAAATAAAACACTATTTAATTTATTTAATTTTACTGTAAAGTAAAAATGCCAAAAACCACTGAAAAAACTTTTTTTTGTGGCTTGAAATGTGTTCACACTGGCAACAGCTACTTTTCTCAGCAGCTATATTTAAATGAGCTTATTATGTCTAAACTGTGCTCATATTAACCAGTTTTAAATGATGAGATCAGCATATGTGCACGCAATCCTCACGAGTCGAAGCTCAGACTGTGTCAGATATTTTTCTGCTCTTGGCTCCGTTTGTATTAAAGAGAGAGAATATTTCCAATAGGACCATCTCAGGCAAACAGCTCTGGCTGACAACCTGCACTCAAAAACCTTCTGTTTATGAGGGGCAGTTAGAGATGAGCTGCTCCCAGTCCCCGTCCGAGATAAATACTGATCATTTCAAGTGTGACTCATGAAAAGCTGCTGTAGTAGAGTCCAAGAATGAATGTAAAGCTTGAAATGAGAATAACAGATCCCCTTTAAAGTTTGTCAGTAAATTCCTGTCCTGCTTATAGATGAGTGAGAAGATCAATAACGCTCTCTTACAACAGTGAATATGAAGCTTTAGCCAGCAGGCCATTAGCTTAACAGTCTGCATGGTGGCACTGCCCAGAGTGATCCTTAAGGTCATGTGCTTAAACAGTCTCCTGGCCTCAGATCAAAGAAACCTGGTGCAAAAGAATAAATAGCAATATTTTCCCCAGATGTTAAACTTTACAACACCATAGCCTTACAATCACAACACCAATGCGTGACCTAATGTGATCGGCTGAGCCTAAACTGTCACCATATAAGTATAAGTGAGCATTTAGCAGGGGCTCGGTTGATTTGATGCATGCCTTCTGTACGTTACCACAAAGATGTGCACGTTTGTAGCAATCACTCTCACATACGCTGTTTTATGGCACTGCAGCTACATCTGACATGTCAGAGCACTAACTGTGCATGAAAGTTGAACTTGACTCGAGAAGTCAGCATTGTGTAATTAGCTAAAGACTCAAACAGCAGCCAACATTCGTGCTTTTAATGCCTAAAAAAACTGTGACAAATGAGTCCAAGTGTGCTGTGAACCTGCAGCGGTGCCATCCTAATAAAGAGTAATGTTATGTGTTCAGCTGGCTGCGTCTCCCAGTCGGCGGGTTGTTCACTTTGTATACATTAGACGTGTCTGTGGCTCTGTGTGCGTGCCCACTTCTTACTGTTGCTTTTTCATTTTCACTGTTTCTTTTCTTGTATATTCTCACAGCTTTGTTTAAAGACTTCATTCAGTAACTAAAGAGAAAGTAATAAAGACCACAGTGTGGACTCTGTTACAGCACAGCTTCCCAGTAAGGGTTAGTGGAAGTAGTTCTACCCATCATTTCTTTATATTTTGATTGGAGAAGCTGCTGTTCTTTATAAAGCTGTACTGAGCAGTAGTTCTTCAGATATTATGAAGTTCTTTCAAAGTTTTTCTTTCGGTTGCTTTTTCACTTATTTTCAGTCCAGTCCTTGTTCCTGAGGATCTTTTTTGACCTACCAAGCATTCAGGCAGAGAAAAGGCAGCGAGCTCAAGGACTGATCCAGTGTTTATCTTCACATAAGAGACGACTTGGCAAAGAATCAATTTGTTCCAGTTTTTTTTAGTTGAATCTACAAAAATGCCAAAGATCACACAGTTTGACAGGCATAATTCCCAAAGAGCTGCTGGCATATCTCGGCATGTGTGAACAGAATTGGAAAGTCGTCTGTGTCCTTAAAGCAGGGGTAAAAAATCCAGCAAAGACCTGACACAGGACCCGAGAGATGATCTAGACCTCCAGCTGATCGTCTACTGTTCACCAAAGCCTCATCAGACGCTAATAAAGTGAAACAAGAAGAAAGACTGAGGTATGAACTGAAGATCAGTGGAACAGGTCTGATGGAGAGATAAATCCACATTTCTGGACAATGGCGCTGCAGTGAAATCACGGCTGGATTAGAACCCACAGTGGAACCCCACAGATTGGTTCTGGTCTCTGGCTGGATGGGGAGGCCAAAGGCAGAAACATCCAAAGAAGAGCTTTGAATGTCCTTCAAGAAGCCTGGAGAACTATTCCTGAAGATCCTCAGAGAGCTGCTTAGACAGGATAAAGCTGTTCACACTAAACATCAACTTTTATCATCGACAAACATCCACTATAGTTGGATCTATAGTTGGATTTATGTATGGGTATGTTCAGTAAATCCCTGCACCTGTTTCTCATTTTCCAATCGAAATATGAAGAAATGATGTTGGCTCCACACCTTTTTACTGTACCAAATAGAGATTATGGGTTAACTTCCCTTATTTTGTTTATTATTTAATAACCATGCTTTGATATCCTGAATGTGCCAGTTAAGAATGCCCCCACCCCCGACACACACTGTTTCTGTAAGTGTTTTGTTAGCAAATATTTTCCATTTTCTTTTAGAAACAATGTCGATCAATTAATTTTGAACATGATTTCTTTTCTAACCTCCCATTTGCTTTTTTAATTCACATTTCATTTTGTTGTTGCTGTCATTAAGCTGCTTTGCTTTTATTGATGCTTCATTGTGTAAATAATTAACACAGACATATAAAAACCGGTCAGTGGTAATCAAGAGTGGACACTTGATGTATTTT
Organism: Oreochromis grahami; assembly: GCA_029532605.1. Lineage (NCBI taxonomy): Eukaryota > Metazoa > Chordata > Actinopteri > Cichliformes > Cichlidae > Oreochromis > Oreochromis grahami. The sequence goes on along the minus strand of JAQSNX010004701.1, from coordinate 6,139 downwards.
GAAAATGTTGGTCGGTACAACTGACAAAAGACTAAATTAGTTGTTTACAGGAAAAAGGGATATTTAATTGTCACAAAATTCTTGTTGGCAAAAGCAAATCCTGAACGCACAACTTACTTCCTCCCCAAACCAAAAACCATGAGCATAACATCTTCCTTTATTGAAACTACAAAACAGCTCTCCCTAAGAAACTGCATCTAACAACACGAGCTGCTGAGCTCTCCTCTCGCACCGGTTTGGAAAGAGAGGTTGCATTATTCCACAAAGAGGAAATCCACAGTAACTCAATGCAGAATCGATTGCCGAGTTGACCGCCCTTGGTTAATCAAATCAAGACCAACATAGAGGCCTATAATAGTATAAGCAGGCAGCCCGGGGTGGTCTTTAAGGCCTGTGTTGCCTGTTCGGCTGGCACTACACCTGTGTTTGAAAGCCTAATTCAATAAGCAGCTTGACTAAAGAGAAATCTGATTTCTCTGGAAGGAAACAGCCACAACTGGAGGTGAGCTGTCAAGAGAGGCCGCTGCACTTCACACACACACACATTCATGTAGACAACGCTCTGTGTGCGTGTGCTACGCAGAAAACAGAGAAACATGCAAAAACATTGAATCCAGTTAAACACGTACATGTTTTATGTACGCGGAGAGGTTACTCCGAGGGCACAGATGTCACTTATAAATATAAATCATTGCAAATAAAACCTGGCGACTTCCACACTTAAGAAAAAAATGCATGGTCTCCATGGGTGGTCTGCTGTCAGAAAAGTAACCTTGAGGAGTGATAAAAGTACAAAGAAATTCAAAGGAAAACAAGTTGGATCAAAGCAGCAGATCAGAGAAAAACTGCAGGAAAAGCACACACAGAGCTTCAGAGCGACATAAAGAAAAAAAATACCTTAAAGAAACAGTGTGTCAAAGAATTTGTTTTAAATATAAAAGTGAGCAGTGGATGCTGTGGAGTTGTAAATACACGAAAAAACGAAAGAAGGATGCCGTACCTGGTTCCAGGTCTGAGGAAAGAGCAGGTGCTTCCTCTGGTCCAGCCGCAGTAAGGGTCCCTGGAGGCGATGCAGTTCCTGCAGAGGAGAGGAAACAAATGATTTGACTGGCTGAACACCAAAAAGGTTCCCAGTTCTACTTTGGTCCCCGTAAGTGCACGTTGTGCAGCTGCTACCTTAAAGGGGTCTCTGGGTCAAAACGGCAACTAAACACAGAGACTGATGATGTCATGAAGCAGCTGATAACAATCTGTTCAATATGACTCACGGGAAATCACACCGGTGAGGTAATGCGTTACAGTTTTATTCATATTAGCTGTGAATGTTTATGTTAGCTCATTTCTTTCCACTTTCATTCTAAAAGACAAACAGCCACAGATGACATGATTGTAACAATGATGCAAACTGAAAACACCTGCACAGGTAACGAAGCTAACAATCAGAGTCCACTGTCGGAGAAACTAGAGGGAAGCAAAGAGGAGTCTGTAAAAAAGCACGCTGTTAGAGTGAATAAGTTCAATAAAAAGAAATCTGTGTGTTTGGATATTTCTTTGATATATCAAATTTAACTCTTACTCAGAGTAACCCATGTTTCTCTCTTCTGATCCAAGTAGTTTCTGTCATATTTCAGGTCTAACTGGGTGTGCATCGCAAGTTAGTGATGTTGGTCTCTGAGTATGCAGCTACCTTTGGAAAAGGGTACAGGGGAGGTCATCAAACGCCGTCTGTTTGGGGGGAGCGTTAAGTAAGCTTCACTGTTAGATTTGCAGATTGTGACTATAACTGCAGTTAAATGACTTTCATTAGCCATCACCCTGCTTATCTTTCTGGTGGTTTGCTCATGGATTAGCCCATACTGTGCTCACAACTAAAAACTGCTTGTCATAAAATATCTCCTGATTACTTTTTCCTTAACTGAATCCACTATAAAGCAAATACCGATAATTAGGAGTGATGGTGTGAATTGTTTAGATGGATTTCCATCTCCTTGGAAGTCATTGACCTTCAAGTTTTACAGCCTGTAAAACGTGTTAGATGTTGTTCAGTGCAGTGAATATTTTGTCATTTTTGAGAAAAATCAATAGAGAGCAAGCTAATAACAGAGCTGTGAGGAGGGACGGGCACTTAAAAAAACACTTCCTGAAAACTGAAACTGAATTCTTGATGTTTAACTAGGTGATAGTTTGATAAAACGGTCCGAATAAGTCTTTCGTAAATGTTCTGATCATGGAGCTGAATGCTGTGCAAAGGGACCTTAATTTAAGACTTTTTAGGAGACTGTGGGAGTCTCAGCAGAGATGTGAGCTTTTCAACAGCAACCTTCACCAAAATGGATTCTCAGCATCAGCACTGCCTGAGGTTTTTCTTCTAAATTTGACTTTCAAAAAACATGAGTCATAAATTAGATATGTTAACACTATCACTCACTTCATATTTTTACTAATTCTCTTCAAGGTAAAGTCAGCCAAAAATATTCCAGTACACTTCAAATTCATTCTGTGTGTTCACAGAAAAAAAGTCCTGGCTCTCTCAATGGGAACAAAACAAAGTGGCTTGGACCGGCCCACACGTCACTACTCCAGCCAACCAGCCGCAGGGGAAGTTATTCCATGTGCACAGACTGTGTGTGCAGGACATCACTGTGAATCCCTACACACAGGAAAACAGCCAATGAATAACCACAGAGAGGAAAAAGTGTTTGTGCACATGCTTTGGTTCATTTGTGGGCATGTTTTCGGTCTTGTCCGTAATTAGGCGAACGTAGAGAAAGCCAGCACAAGAGCCAGATGTGAGACAAGCTCGCAGGAACTGTTTACAAAGCATATGTAGTAAAAATGTGACTTTCAAATATTTTTTCCCTATAAAGCTGCTGACTGGCTCCAGCTCACTGGGACGTTTCGCAGTGGTTGGCAGGAGGTCACATTAGTTGCTGGCTTTGGTTACGGTGGGGAACAGGAGGCACCTTTAATGGTTCCCCTGTGCTTTTTACTCTCTTGCACTTTGAACGGCGTGTTTGTGTGTTTTAGCTATGACAAAAAGAAGTCTGGAACATTTCTCCTTGGGTCAGCTAACTCAGTTGCTAAATGTCATTGTCCTAGCAATGCACGCCCATGAATTTGGAGCAGTGAAAGGAGGAGTGTGTTTATTTGGCTGTTAAGTTCAAATGTCAAACTTTCTGAAAAATTGCTTACTCCATCTCTAAAAATAAAATGCCATGTCCTTGAGTGCAGCAACAAATCTCCCCTGCTCACAGCTCCACTGATAATGTAATGCTGACAAAACCACAAACGCCACAGGCTGCCAAAAAAGTGTCCGAAAGACTCTAAGTTTTAAACAAAACTGGTGTCAATAACACCAATCATATTTCGGGTAAGAGTATTCATCTAAAGCACATATTTAGAGATATCTAAATATATATATGTCTGGTAATTTTAGCTTTTTTGGTGATTTCTTTGAAGTGTGGTGGAATGATTCCACAGCATATATCTTTAATGGCTTTTTTATTTTAAAAAAAAAAGTCTGAATTGGTTTCAGATGTCTCTAATCCACAGAGGCTCAACATTATGGCTGATGGCTCAAAAGTATCTTTTAACTTGACAAAGCCTAGGCCAATTAAGTTTTTGACTAGAAGTGATAGTTTTTCTTTGCAGCGTTAAGAGAATTTGTTTAACAGCACTTATTGGACTGACTAAAACTCAGAACCATGGGAAAGTCCAAAGAATTTAGTGAAGAGGGAGAATTGGACTCCCTCCTATCAGCAGCTAGATGACTGAAACAGCCAGGTGTTCCAACCGGACAATAATCCCAAAAACACATCAGAGCTAGTTGGGGAGTGGATAAAGCAGGCTAACATTAAGCTTCTGGAATGGCCTTCAAAAAGCTAATGAAATCAGAGGACGGCTCTTACAAGCCGGGTCTGTGCCAGGAAACCATCTGATTTAGAGAACGTTACCAATTCTGCCAAAAAAAATAAAATATGACCCAGAATCATGGCAGAAGCTGACGGTGACCAAAAGCGTCTTCAAGGGGAAACTTACTAAGGTGTATTTAGGCAAATATTATAGGTACAGCTATATCTGCAACACCAAACCAGCTGGCAGTCTTTCATTTTACCAAACTACCGGCACAGCAACAGCAAAGGTGCAAAAGTTAAGGACAGATGGTGCAAAAGGTGGGCGTAGCTTTAGAGTCTGCAAAATGAAGCAAGCACAAAGTATTTTAAACCTTAAGACTGTCTTCTTTCTAATGACCAGCAGGGGAAGACTCTGCATGCACCTTTAATGATATTCTGCACCAGAGCTTAATGAGCCAGAGTTAAACGACATCAAAAGATCCAGCTGTACGCTTGGCACACAGCATAAAGCCGAGCCGTTACTATGAAATACTGAAGATTTTATTTAAAAATGCAAGCATATCAAACAGGATTAAAGTCAGGTGGAAAGGAATCTGCACATCAACTGTCATCGCACTGAACCAAATTCAAAGTGCTCAAAAATATTCTTCACAGGTTAAAAAAAATACACTTGAAGCCAGCGAAGCACGACTAAGAAATATTTAACCTATTTGCACGCAGAAAATTAACTCTCACACACACATCGAAAATAAAAGTGCACGTAGCATACACACCTCAGAAAGCATGCGAGCGCTTTCTTAATGTGCATTACACGCTTGTACGACTCACCTGGTTCAGTGAACACAACTGCACGCCTCATGTACCAGAGTGTGTACCAGTCTGTGTTACTGTGTCAGTGGACTCTGAAGGGCCACAGCCACGGGCAACTAGACTGAAGAGTGATTCTCTCCAGTGTGCAGACTGTGTGGGTGTGTGCAGGTGAAACAATCTTGCTTTGAATAAATCTTGTTTAATTGCAGCACAGCCAGGCTTCCAGAAATCCAGCTTCTTCACTGTTCATCCCCATAATCTAATATGTAGTGATGAACAGAGTGATCGGGAGGGTTGGGTGCTAGGTTACTAGCTAAAGAGTAACGAGCTTGCTTTGCAAGGATCATCTGTACACTGTATGGATTCACAACTACTAATTAGTGCTGAAACAGAACGAAAATTAAGCTTTAATTTTACTCATTGAAAGCCAGACTGAGCACAGATTTTTTTTAGATGATCTGTGAGCACAATTAACAGCAAAGCAAGCATTTAAAATGCTCCAAACAGCACCAAGACCAGCCGCTAACTCACATTAGCTGAGGTGATGACTGCTGTGTGACCGCAGCTACCGTATCTGGCACTTCTCTTTTCCTTTTCCTCTTTGCTTCAAAGATGGGGACCAGGTCTGCAACCACTCGCAGTGAGTTTTCATGTCACATTTGTGTGGCAATAAGACGCTAACTCAGTCTGCTATCAGTTTGCAATACAGTGGAGTCAAGTTGGCAATTACATGCATCGCAATCAACTGCGATAAATCAGTGCAAATCTCAAATCTGTTGACGTCTGCAAACGCAGAACTTCGCATTAACTAACATTCAGAGTTGACCCAAAACCTCACAGATGTGAAGCAGAAATTCACAAAGGTAGTTGCTGCAGGATGCTGATATATGACACGGGCGACTTTGCTTTAGTAAAACCAGAATACAAGCAGTTTGCTGAGAGCTGAGTCGAGTCCCTTGCTGCGAAGACGCACACTGCAGGTGATCCTCACTTTTGCCTCCCAGCAGGTGTAATCACCTTGTGATCTCGGTTGGTTGCCAAGTAGGTTGAGGGTGTTGCACACTCAAAGTTGGTCACTGCAAGGACATTTCAATCTGGACTTTTTGGAGCTGGCCTTTTGGGATTTGAAGATTTGTGGAAGTGTTTGCCACGTAAGGTTCGCTTTTCCCTCTCCGTGAATCGCTACCTTATCGTGGCTGGGGTTTGTGTGTCACAGGGATCCCAGGGGCTATGTCTCTGGGGGCTTTTGCCCCCTGGTCAGGTCTCCCCATGGCAAATTGGTCCTGGGTGAGGGACCAGACAAAGAGCGATTCAGAAGACCCGTATGAAAAGAACATCGAGGGAACAGTTACCCTGCCCGGGATAGGGTTTCCGGGGCCCCCCCTGGAGCCAGGCCCGGGAGAGGTGCCCGGAGGCGAGCGTTCTGTGGCCGGGCCTTAGTCCATGGGGCCCGGCCGGGCACAACCACGGGAAGG
>JAQSNX010004700.1:0-40925 GCA_029532605.1 Oreochromis grahami | reverse complement strand
TTAAAACGTGGACTTTACAGTGCTTGGCTACTATATAATTTGGGAGGATTGCACACCACTCCACACACTTTCGTGATTATTAATACTGTCTTGTTTAAGCTGCAATCCAAGATGGTGCTGCGAATGGATGTCCTGGTACTTCAGTGTGTTATTTCTGTCTTGTTTTTGTGCGTAATTTGTAATTCACTTTTTATTTTTATTTAAGTGTTTGTCTTATAGTATGTCTCGCACAAAGTACCACAGCAATTTCCTAATGTTGGAAATCTGCTCAAAATTTGGCAATAAAACCCTTTCTTTCTTCTTCCGAATGAGCTGAGCTGCAGCTCCAATCTTGATATCTAGAAAGATCTAGGAAAGTCAAGTGATAAACACGTGATACCGTACATTCAAATATTATGATTTACATCAACAGAAATGTGGTCTGATATGTTTTTGAAATATTTCTGTATGTTTACCTTAGCTGTATAATGGTAGGATGCCTCGGTTTGAATTCCTTTTGCTTTCCTAATATACTCAAAGGCTTTGTTCCTGTGGCCTCCCTTGCAGCCATGGTTGCCAAATTTGCTAGAGCAGTCAACCAACTGCTGCTCACTCAGAGACACCAGTTTTCCTGTCTTCTTGAAGTGCTGAGCCTCCAGTGCACCAGCCTACAACAAGGGTGAGTCATTTTTAAACCAGACTACAGTTGAACAAAGTTTTCCATGTTCCACACTAAGTTATATGTACTTACTGCACTGAAAGCCCAGCAGGCGCCACAATGCTTCTGGTCCTTAACTTTAGTGACGTATCCCTTATGCCTCCAGTCAACACTGTTAGGCAGGACTGTACCTTCAGGCAGCCGATTAAAGGTAGAGCCATGGCGAGGCAGAGAATCATTGAAGGTGTCAAGATAGCTCTGGGAAACCAGCTGTTTGTACTCTTCATTTTCCTGAAGAGGGACAACATTCATGATGTTTTTGTTGCCAAATGCCATGAAAAATTGCAACTGAACATATTGATGAAAATTTAAATGCTGAAAGGAAAGGTAAAACCTGAATGACATCTTTTATTCCACATACCATATCAGCAAAGTAGGTCATCCCAAGGCGGTAGGACTTCAAACCCTGGTCAGCCAAAGTATTGTGCTTTAGCACAAGTTTGCGGTTGCTGAGCCAGATCTGCTTCCTTTGAATCTCCTCTGATGGAGAGTCATAGGATTTTTCTGTTAGTTGAAAAAGGAAAATGAAATGTAATCTTAACTAATAAAATAAATCAGGTAGCGGATTTACTGACAAACATGATTAAAAGCATTTGGCAAACAGCTAAAATAAAAGAGAAGAGTCTACTATCTCACCAAACTTGAGTTTCCAGGCATGAAACTCCATGTCTTCCAGAGAGATGCTGGCACAGCTGGATACAGCCAGAACAGCAGGAACAACTAGAAACAACTTCATCTTGACTAAAAACAAGGTGAAACAGACACAGATCCTTTGTGATTTACAGGAAACTAAACAGCTTGTTTCTGATGTTTATTATATCAGTTTTAAAATGCTTTCTGTCATGATGTTGGATGTCACTTTTATATTACTGCAGTATGCACTCTATTCCCTGGTTTGTTTGAGTTACTCCATCTATCTCTTCCCCCAAATCTTTGTCAAACAAATAAATTTTAGCTTTTTCTTTTCATGGGTAGAAAAAACAAAAAAGTGTATTTACATCTGTCTATATGTTATCGGTGTTGTAGCTACTTACCTGTCTCAGTGTCCTGAAGACTGAAATATAACCACATGGCCGGAGTTCTTATATAGCTGATTACAGCTATCTCAGCTGCTCGTAAACAAACAGAAAGAATGTCAGATATAGAAAGAGGTGGAGCTATACATTAAGAGGAGGATCACATGACATCACTGTTTTGAGGAAACATTTTAGTCAGCACTTTGTTGTATGATTTTGATAAAGTTGTACAGAGCTTTTAGAGATTTCACTGAATGCTTGGGTTTTTCAACCTCCTGCAATTATCCATTGGAGTTGAGGTCAGGTGGAGAAACATAGTGACAGTCAGCAGTCCTTGATCTCCTTTGTTCTCAAATAATTTTTCTTGAGTTCGGATGTGTTTTTCAACATTGTCCTGTTTGAGTATGAGTTAAGCCATGAGTTGAAGTTGAATTATGAGTTCCCAGGTTTGTCAAGCTATGTTTGATTATGACAATATGAATTAGCATGCTTAAAAGTTGAAAGTTGCTCAAATATATTGAACATAATATTGACTTGTTAACACAACAGACATTGAAATCAACCAGTCTTGGGCTCCAGTACTCCTATGTTCACATTTGTCAGCCAAATCACCTTTCATTTTCCCACTTTTTTTCTGTCTACTAGCATTTGACAAATGAATCTTAGATAAACATTTACAAACCAGGAGGAGACATTCCTTTCAAAAACTTTTCCAGTTTTCTCATTTCCTCAAGGTTTCCATGCTGAAGGCCGTAGAAGCTGCCAGTGTTTCACATGACATCCGAGTCCACATTTCAGTGTTTTTGAACATCAAAACCGGCTAATTTTGAATTATTTTATGCCAAATTAAAGTCGGCTCAGAGTAGAGCTGCTCCTCCTGTACATCAAAGGGAGCCAGGTGAGGTGGTTCAGGCACCCTAGGATGCCGCCTGGGGACCTTGGTATTCCCCTGGAAAGGCTGAAGGAGGTGACCTGGAAGAGGGAAGTATGGACTTCTCTGCTTAGGTTGTTGCCCCCACGACCCGTCCCGGAATGACGAAAAATGAAACATGTATTCTGCAATCTTTAGAAATCATTAAAATTCATAATCAGAAATCATTAAAGTGCAAATCTCCAAAAGTTGAATCTGTTCATCTGGACGTAGCGTTTTGTGGGAGAAACGTTTCGTCACTCATCCAAGTGACTTCTTCAGTCTCAGCTGACTGCAGGTTTCCCCAAACCTTATAAACAGGATATTTGCATAATGACTGAAACCAGCCCACTGAAGGAACAATGGGCTGTGAGGTCAGTTCCTTAATCATAATTATGCAAATTCCCATGACCATTGATCAACAATCACTGACCAAAACCCACTGATCAAAGAACACTGATCAATGGCCATGAGTACCATTCACAGAGAGTTGGGGAATGGCTGCAATCGCAGCATTGTAAGATGGTGAAAGATGTACCCTTAGGCCCCCTCCTCGATTCAGAGATGGTCTTTCCCTTTTCACGTAAATGGCCTCCTTGACTCCGCGCTCAAACCAGCGTTCCTCCCTGTCCAGGATGTGTACATCCTCATCCTTGAAAGAGTGTCCACTGGCCTGTAGGTGTAAATAGACTGCAGAGTCCTGGCCTGACGAGGTTGCTCTTCTGTGTTGTGCCATCCGCTTCGCCAGAGGTTGTTTGGTTTCCCCGATGTATAAATCCTGGCAATCCTCCTGGCACTTAACAGCGTACACTATGTTACTCTGTTTGTGTCGGGGGACCCGATCCTTGGGGTGGACCAGTTTTTGGCGCAGCGTGTTTTGGGGTTTAAAAGCCACAGAGACCCGGTGTTTCGAGAAAATGCGTCTCAACTGCTCCGATACTCCTGACACATATGGGATCACCACAGGTTTTCGTCTGGGCAGCGGTTGTCCTTCTCTCCTGGATCGGCTGGAGCTTTCTTTGGGTGCCTTCCCAGCTTTGACAAAAGTCCAGCTGGGATAACCACATTTACTCAGGGCCTTCTTGATGTGCTGTTCTTCTGCCTCCCTGGCCGCTGTGTCTGTGGGGATGGTGTTCGCTCTGTGTTGTAGCGTCCTGATGACACCCAGTTTGTGCTCCAGTGGATGATGAGAGTCAAACCTTAGATACTGATCCGTATGCGTAGGTTTACGGTACACGTCAGCTTTTAGATGTCCCCCATTACTGATGGAAATCTCACAGTCTAAGAAGGCTAACCTGCCACTTTTCATATCCTCCCTGGTGAATTTGATGTGTCGGTCCACCGAGTTAATGTGATCCGTGAAGTGTAGTACGTCCTGAGATTTGATTTTCACCCAGGTGTCATCCACATATCTGAACCAATGGCTTGGTGGTGTTCCAGGGTAGGATAGCAACGCCCTCTTTTCCACTTCTTCCATGTACAAATTGGCCACGATGGGTGAAACTGGGGAGCCCATGGCACACCCATGTTTCTGCCTGTAGAACTGACCCTTGTATGTGAAGTAGGTGGAATGAAGACACAGTTCCAAAAGCAAACACACTTGGTCGATGCTGAGAGTGGTCCTGTTGCTGAGGTTGGTGTCATCCTGTAATCTCTTACGGACTACCTCCAACGCTTCCGTGACTGGGATGCAAGTGAAGAGAGATGTAACGTCGTACGAGACCATGGTTTCATCTGCCTCCATAATGACATCTCTCACCTTCTCAACAAAATCCAGGGTGTTCTGGATGTGGTGTTCAGAGCTGCCCACCAGCGGGTTGAGGATCGAAGCCAGAAACTTGGAGATGTTATAGGTGACCGAGTTGATCATGCAGACAATTGGTCTTAAAGGTGCACCCTGCTTATGTATTTTCGGTAAACCATACAGACTTGGTGTAGACTCCCCTGGGTACAGCCTGTGGTATGAGGTCCGGTCAAAAGCCTTGTCTTGTTCTAACTGCTTCAGACAGTCTATCACCCTCTTCCTGTAACCACTTCCTGGGTCTCGTTTCAGGGGGTCATAAGTATTTTCATCACTGAGTAGTGACAAAATCTTCTCATGATAGTCTTTCTGGTTAAGCAATACTGTGCACCTACCCTTGTCTGCCGGAAGGATGATAATGTTGTTGTCATCACTAAGTGATGTGAGTGCCTTCCTCTCCTCCATGGAGATGTTGGATGCTGGGGGCTTTGCATTGCTGAGACAGGCCGAAACTTTCGTCCGTAGTTGCTCTGCTTCCACTTCTGAAATATTGTTGTTACGAATTGCTGATTCTGTGGCTGTGATCAGCTCCACTAGCGGGATTTTTCTCGGTGTGACAGCAAAATTCAACCCTTTAGCAAGGGGTCAGTGGGTTTTGGTCAGTGATTGTTGATCAATGGTCATGGGAATTTGCATAATTATGATTAAGGAACTGACCTCACAGCCCATTGTTCCTTCAGTGGGCTGGTTTCAGTCATTATGCAAATATCCTGTTTATAAGGTTTGGGGAAACCTGCAGTCAGCTGAGACTGAAGAAGTCACTTGGATGAGTGACGAAACGTTTCTCCCACAAAACGCTACGTCCAGATGAACAGATTCAACTTTTGGAGATTTACTTTCCTGGATGATTGAGAATGCATCAAGACATTAAAGTGCAAACTTTGGAGACATGGTCAAGTCACGTTATTTACTTAATTTCACTTCAACCACCAACTTATTTTGTAACTTGATTTCCTCTGTACTGTTACAAGCCACTGTAACCACACAGAGACTTGCATAATGCAACCATACTTATGCAACAATATGGGTTTATTGTGGGAAGATCTCTTATGTTGTTTTACTTACAAGCACCTTTCTGCTAACACCAGTGATTGTACACTTGCATTTTTCAGTAAAACACACTTTTCAAGCCTTGTTTCCCTTCCAGAGAGATGGCTGAGAGGGTTAGGGTTAAATATTGGGTCAGTTGCATCAATCAATTCAACACAAGCACACAAATCTAAAATTAACACAAACACTAATATTTCTTAAACCTTGTTTTCAAGTTAAACTTGAAACAGCAGCCACTATCCATGATCCATGGCTTGCTGTTGAATATTTAAATCTGATCGGGCCGCTCCCAGCTCTTTTGAGCCTCCCAGCCCCTCTTCTGTGGAACCAGCTCCCAGTTTGGATTTGGGAGACACACCCTCTCTACTTTTAAGATTAGCCTTAAAACTTTCCTTTTGGAGAAAGCTTATAGTTAGAGCTGGATCAGATGACTCTATACATTTAGTTCATCTAAACGGATGAACTAAACATTTCTTCTTCACTTTCTTCTCTTTCACTCCACTATGTGTATTTAATCATTAGTTATTATTAATCTCTAGATCTCTTCCAGAGTTTTTCTTTGGTTCTCTCATCCTCCCTTTACCCCCAAATGGTCGTGGCAAATGGCTCCTTTGAAAAGCGGGAGAGGAAGCCAGTGAGGAAAAGGGTTAGCTAGATGGCTGCCCCTCCCAGAGCCTGGCTCTGCTGGAGGTTTCTTCCTGTTAAAAGGGAGGTTTTTTTCCCCACTGTTACCAAGTGTAAAAAACGAAACTAAATTGGTTCATGATCTGTGCAATGGTGTTACTTAAAAACCATTTTCTCTTAATGTTCCTTTGATGTTATCAAACACACAAGTTAGAAATGTCATATAAGGCAGTCTAACAGTCTTGTGGTTATACTGGTAGTAATGCATAAAAACATTGCTTAAAGAAACAGCCTTGCTTAAGCAAGACATTTTAGGGGAAACTTGTGTTTCTGGGTTTTTTTTCTGGCATGTTTCTGGTTTAAACAAGACATTCTGAAGAAGCTGATGTGTTTTTGGCTGATGAAATAGAATTTTTAACTACCTATTGGTTTGTAAAGACTGTATGATTATTATCTTTGTCTAGTTACAAGCACCATTCTGTAAATGCTACTAGTCTCACATACAAGTGTTTCGAGCAGGGGTCCTTAAACTTTTTTACCATGGGGCCCAACTTTTCCACTACAAAGTCCATTAAATCAAATCTACTTCATTTTAACGACTAAAAACTTGTCAGATAAATATAATGATGACATGGTGCAATGTATTAATCACAGAGACATTTATTTATTATGTGTATGTGAACTTGCACATAAAACAAAATGCCAAATGGGTTAACAATTCATGGAACAAATCAAACTGCAAGTAGAAACTGAAAGGCTCAAGTCAGGCTTAATCTGTGAGTGTATCAGCAGTAAGCCTTATTTCATTGGCAGAACCAGAAGTTACTCTTTATACTGGAAACAAATGAACAACAACAAACAGGAACAACAATCCATTTTTTGGCTAGCTGTAACTGCACATTTACAGCCAGCAGCCCGTTTTCTTTTCTCTTGAAATATTCCAACAGGTTTCTTGCAAGCTTTGTTGAATAGCAGTAGTCCACACTCCACACATTGGGCTCTCAAGTCCAAATGTTGCCTTTTGGGAAGGGGAGGTTGTCACTTTAACCTAATTTTTGCATTTTAAGAACTTCTCCATATATTTTGCTAACTGCAAACAGCAGGCAACGTTTCTTCTTTTGCTTGCTTTTTGAGGCTGATTAAACAACTCCCACCAAGCGGTGGGAAGCTGTATTGTAACTGAGATTTTCATGGATAACAGTTGTTCCTGGTGTCTTCAGTTAATATGATGTCCTCACGGCCCACCGGTGTAAAACTAAAAATGTTTTGCGGGCCTCAAGGTGTGGCTCCATGGTTAAGAATCACTGGTTTAGAGATCTCTGCTTGAGGATTTTTTGAGGATAGCTTTTGATTTTCTGATTACATATTCATTTTTGGTCAGCTTGTTGTTGGAAACAACTGATCCTGTTCATATATAGATTTGTTTAATTCTGATGCCATGTGCACCTCCATCATAAATTACACTTTGTCCTTGTGATAGCTGGAAATTTAAGGCAAAGCAATATTTATAACCTTTTCAGACACATCAAATCTGTCATCTAAATGTGGCTTCAATGGAAATGGTACAACTCATAGAAATTCGATATTTTTGTAAAAGATACACAACTCTACTTCAGTATTTTTGTTTTTTCAGGGCTGCCTTTGGGCTTTGAGTGTTCTTTACTTTAAAGTCTCTTTGTGTTCCTCCAGCTGCCAGAAGGTACTGATCTTTTGACTGGAAGAATGACAGTGATTTCAAATATCAGAAGCAACATAGTTCATGGTGGGTTTCAGTGAAGGGAGTACATATAATTTATTGTGCTGTCAGCGTTAATCTTGTTAAAACGACATTAACGTCATAACTGCATTAACGCGGCAAATCTCTTTTAGCGAGTTAGCGCAGATCGGCCCCTGCGTGGGGCTGCATGGCCTCAACGTGTTAAGCTAACACTAACATGTTAACAGCACTAATAATTTATTGTTCAATTCAGTTCAATTCAGATTTATTTCTATAGTATCAAAATCACAACAATAGTCGCATAAAGATATTTTTACTATATAGTGAAGGAATGTTTACAAACCGAACCCCAACAATCAGATCATCCTCTAGTGGCTGCGTCTTTCCATTGGATTTGCTAACCTCAGACAAGCAAAAATCTTTGGGAAAAGAAATGTCTTCTCTCTGGTTACTCCTGTCTTTGAAAATATTTTTTTCTGTTTGTAACATTTCTTTCTAAACTAAATTTCAGAAGGAAAAACAAGGTAAGTAGACCAACAGGAGACAAAGAATTCTCTCACAGGCTTTCAAACCCATAAGTATTTTAAAATTCTATTTTAACAGTAGAAATACACCAGAAACACACCAACTTCTTCAAAATGACTTGCTTAAACCAGAAACACACCAAGAAAGAAACACACAGAAAAATGAAACACACCAGGTATTTTGAGGAAGCGGGCATTTCTGGTGTTTTTCTCACTAATGAAATAAGATTTTAGTAGAATGAGTACAATAGTACAATGACATTGGTTCTTCATTTAAAAGAATAAACAAGAAAAAAGTAAAGTCACACACATATTTTCATCTATTAATAACTCACAAGGCCATTAGACTTACATTTCTAATAACATCAAAGGAAGACCCACAGAAAAAAGCTTTTATACCATATCATTCTATATTATTATACAGGGTTTTGATTATTTTATTTAAACTCTGAAGTGCTTTTTTTATCTAAAAATTAATTATAGACTAGAGCAGGGGTCTCCAACTCCAGGCCTCGAGGGCCAGTGTCCTGCAGTTTTTAGATGTGTCCTTGATCGAACACAGCTGATTCAAATGGCTAAATTACCTCCTCAACATGTCTTGAAAGCTGTGTCCCAAAATGTAGGCTGCATCCTTCGGAGATCGCATTTGAAGGTCGATTAGGTCACAGCGACGTGACGAAGGCTGTCCCAATTCGTCGACTCCTTCAAATGCAGCCGACAAATGCGTCCTTCATTTCCCCGAATTTGAAGGATGGGTCGGGTGTGTCCTTCGTGGCCCACCATATACCAGAATTCATAGCGCCGCCCACCCAATTCCAGTTTTCAACAATGGCAGCAGTTACGGTGGCGTTAGAAACGGCGGTCGAGGACAACTACATTTTTAAATGGAAGTTGTTTTTTTGAAGTAGCGATACAAATGTTAAGATGTTGATGTTAATGGAAGTTTAATTTTAAATGTTAAGGTCAAATGTTAAGGTCAAATTTTTTTATAGTCGTTAAACTTGCGTGACTGCAGATGCACAGTACCACTCTTTTTAATATAAGGGTGAGTTTTAATATTACTCTTTCTGGGTCACAAAATAAACTTTTAAGATATTTTCAGGCGAGAATGTAGCTGTGTAAACTTCAGATATCTGCTCGATTTATCAGAACATCACATATTTGCAAAAGTGCGCCGACATTTTCGGAGACGTCTGTTACCCACCAGTTCGACAGCTGACCGGATGGTCAAGGTTCACTAGAGCTGGCGAGATCACCGGTTTCCCAGCACATCGTTTTCAGACCCCTGCGGTCTTTCACTACTCAGGTTAAACATGATATATCAGTCACTTGGATAACTTAAAATGTTATTGTTTGGCTTTTTTCATTGCTTTATTTGTTCCCTAGTAAATCAGTTTGGCTGAGATTAAAGTTTTAAGTTTTCACATATCAAACAGAAAACTGATTAAACAGAAGTGTGAGATGGTTGATTGAATTTAGTGTCCTGTCATTTTTATTAAACTCCGAGCAAGACAAAGAACATTAAACACCGGAGCGACAATGGGTTTACTAAAAAACTCAGCCACTGTGGTTTGGAGGTACAGCAACAATGCCGTTTTAATCTGTGGCATGTGGTTTTCTGCTTTTAGCCAAAGTTTGTACATTTGCTGTGGCCTGTTCTGGTATGCTCTATTATTTTCTGTCTTTATGGATGAGGTGTTACCCCTTTGCCTTCTACAAAAAAAAAAAAAATGGCCTCCAAATATGGGTTTTTAGCTAGTTATAAACTTATTCATGCCTCCATCCAGGACACTCCAGGGTCCAGTCCAGCAGTGGGCAAACTAGCGCAGGATGAGGAAGAGCAGGAGAATGTGGGCCAGCTGCAGCAAAGAAGGGATACAAGAAAGAAGGACAGGGAGGATGAGTTGCTGGATTTAATCTGAGAGGACATGAGATTGCAGAGGGGAAAAGAGGAAAGAAGAGCAGAGGAAGGAAGAGAGAGAATGAACAGGCCGTTTGGGTTGTGCAATGGAAGAAAAAACACCACAGAATTATTAATTATTAAGAATTATTATTAAAGTCCAGAGTGCACAGGCACTTTTAACCAGGCCTGACCTTTGGCTGAGCAGGAAGTCTCAGGCAGTGCTGCTGAATCTGCTGGACCAGAACCAGAGAGTTGAAGGAGGTGCCACAAGTGAGACCTTGGTTTGTGTTCCCAGCTAGTAAGTGGAGCATCATACAGGGTGGTCTCCAGAAGGTCTTTAGGGATGCTCTTTTCCACTGTCCGCCGCATCATCAGAGCTGATTTAATTGACCGCTGCCATGTGACTGAAATGTATTCAGAAAGATGCAAAACAAAGTGGTGCAAACAATCCTGTTAGTAAAGATATAACAAGTAATAAGTAGTAATGCAGAATGCTAACAGAATACTTGCCTGTCAACAATAATCATGGTCCAGGGGTACCTCCTCCAGGGCAGACACCTGGGCAGATAGCTGGTCCCGCCACAGAGCACAGCTGACTGCCTCCAAACCAGTCTCCCCCTCATCTTACACATCATCCTCGGGATCATCCTCTGGGGCCACAACATCACCAGCACTGAGGTAGATGAGCAGAAAAGCACATGCTGTTATAACCTGAAACAGATGCCTGAAACAGATGCTTCCCTTTCAAAAAGGGAGGTAGATGACCTGATGTCGAATAGCCACCACCTCCTCTGTGACCCTGTGGACGATAAAGTGAACAGTGGAACAAGGTATTGCAAACGCTCTAGAAACTACGCTGTAGGATGCTCCACTTGCCAGCCAGAAAAGAAACAAGGACCTCAATTGTGGCACCCCAACCATGTGTCCGATCCTAGTTAAGTCGGTTCAGCAGCACTTTCAGAGACTCCCTGCTCAGGAGAAAATCAAGCCTAGTGTCCTCATTATTAAAAAAGCTGTCTAGGACTGGGACACTCAGGTTAATCCTGCAGTACTGTGGTCTGGTCTGGTGAAGGAAAATGTGGAAAATAACAGAAACTCTTTTATTCTTGTCATTATTATGAACGTTGCTGTTTTAAAAAACAAACAAAAAAAAAAAAAAACTTTATTTTGATTTTGATCTTGAAAAGGGCAGAATCCCATGTCAAATTAGGGCAACAAACTGTATTGTCATTACTGAAAATAACCGTATTTTTATGAGAAAGTTATTTTCTGTTATTTTCTGCACTGAAAAAAATGCAATAGGTTGGTTGTTGAATTTGCATAAAATTACTTCATACAGTGGCTTGCAAAAGTATTCGGCCCCCTTGAACTTTTCTACATTTTGTCACATTACAGCCACAAACATGAATCAATTTTATTGGAATTCCAGGTGAAAGACCAATACAAAGTGGTGTACACGTGAGAAGTGGAACGAAAATCATACATGATTCCAAACATTTTTTACAAATAAATAACTGCAAAGTGGGGTGTGCGTAATTATTCAGCCCCCTGAGTCAATACTTTGTAGAACCACCTTTTGCTGCAATTACAGCTGCCAGTCTTTTAGGGTATGTCTCTACCAGCTTTGCACATCTAGAGACTGAAATCCTTGCCCATTCTTCTTTGCAAAACAGCTCCAGCTCAGTCAGATTAGATGGACAGCGTTTGTGAACAGCAGTTTTCAGATCTTGCCACAGATTCTCGATTGGATTCAGATCTGGACTTTGACTGGGCCATTCTAACACATGGATATGTTTTGTTTTAAACCATTCCATTGTTGCCCTGGCTTTATGTTTAGGGTCGTTGTCCTGCTGGAAGGTGAACCTCCGCCCCAGTCTCAAGTCTTTTGCAGACTCCAAGAGGTTTTCTTCCAAGATTGCCCTGTATTTGGCTCCATCCATCTTCCCATCAACTCTGACCAGCTTCCCTGTCCCTGCTGAAGAGAAGCACCCCCAGAGCATGATGCTGCCACCACCATATTTGACAGTGGGGATGGTGTGTTCAGAGTGATGTGCAGTGTTAGTTTTCCGCCACACATAGCGTTTTGCATTTTGGCCAAAAAGTTCCATTTTGGTCTCATCTGACCAGAGCACCATCTTCCACATGTTTGCTGTGTCCGCCACATGGCTTGTGGCAAACTGCAAACGGGACTTCTTATGGTTTTCGTTAACAATGGCTTTCTTCTTGCCACTCTTCCATAAAGGCCAACTTTGTGCAGTGCACGACTAATAGTTGTCCTATGTCCAATGTCCTATGTCCTAGATTCCCCCCACCTGAGCTGTAGATCTCTGCAGCTCGTCCAGAGTCACCATGGGCCTCTTGGCTGCATTTCTGATCAGCGCTCTCCTTGTTCGGCCTGTGAGTTTAGGTGGACGGCCTTGTCTTGGTAGGTTTACAGTTGTGCCATACTCCTTCCATTTCTGAATGATGGCTTGAACAGTGCTCCGTGGGATGTTCAAGGCTTGGGAAATCTTTTTGTAGCCTAAGCCTGCTTTAAATTTCTCAATAACTTTATCCCTGACCTGTCTGGTGTGTTCTTTGGACTTCATGGTGTTGCTGCTCCCAATATTCTCTGAGACAACCTCTGAGGCCGCCACAAATCATGTGGAAAAGAAACAAGTTAGTCGTGTTTTATGCTCAAGCTCCGCCCCCTGGAAAGGAAAAATCGGCTGCACTGTCCACCATTTTTGTCTCTCGCTTTGGAAAATCTACTACCATCTGGAGTTTTACACTTGAAGGTAAATAAGATTTTAAAGCTAACAGACCAGTGAGAAAGAGTGTAGACCCTTTATATATGTGGACTTTTACTGGGGTGTTGTTATTTTACAGGTATGTGGGCTGTTTATCGAAAACCATGAAAGGCCAATGTTAGGCTCCAATTAGCTAATGGTAACCGAAATTATGCGATAAGCAAATTAGTAATTAACATATATAATGTGAGTTAATATTGTTTGTATATTCTTTCAGTCTAAATTAACAGACTATTACAAACTTGCATTGGTGTCTGTAGTAAGTGGTGGTACCTGCAGTGTCTTAACCATTAAACAAGCTAATGTAGGGCCGGGATATGACTAGTTTGTTGAAACATGTCTGCTGCTAATGTGACTGCGCACACATGGTAACATTACCAGCACATAGCCACAGCCGCTATAAACATGCTAAAAGGTCAATCTAGCTTCTGTAGTCAGCAGCTGGAAGACTCAACACAGACCCAAGATTCAGTGTAACGGTTATCTAAATGTTGTGTGTCCTGTTTGTAAGCCCAGAAAAAGAAATTAAATAAAATGACGACCTTGAGCTTCAAGCTAATGTAAGCGTAATGCTATAGCATAAAGCTAATGCAATGATGAGGTTGTTAAATTAGTAAAAATACAGTAAATATATCCAACATGAATCATTTATATTTTTGGTCTAAACATAATTAAGTCTCACGCCTTTCACTTGTTTTAGAAGGATGTTCAGTCTTTTAAAACCAGTCATATCAAAATAACAGAAAATAGTTATGTTTTCTGTTGAAACTCCACCCCCCAGGGTGTGTTCTGCGAGGGAAAATTCACTGTGGCGGTCTGCCATTTTTTGTCTTCGCTTTGTTTACCTTTGGTGCTGAGTTTTACTTTGTCGAGGTAAGCTGAAAACTACATGTTTGAGAGGAAACGAAGAGAACATCCATTAGATGGGGAAGTTTTTCTCATGAATTGCCGTTGAGCAACATAATGGAAAAAACAAGTCATTCCTTAAGTTAACTAACGATAATGCTAGCTTAAGCTGTGTGCAACTTGTGTCCATTTAGTTAACTGGTTGTACCTAAAATGTTTTAGTTAAACAGTTAAACAAGCTAGTTTGCCATGGGTGGGCTCTGTGTGTGTGTGTGTGTGTGTGTGTGTGTGTGTGTGTGTGTGTGTGTGTGTCGGAGGGGAGGGGGGTGGGGGGGGGGGGGGGGGGGTCTTCACTAAAGTCGGTTTACTTAGGGCATGACACCTATGCAGTACTCATTAGGAGAGGAAGTGCATGACTTGGGGCTTTATTTCATGTTCTGGGGCAGTGAATGTAATGTACTGATAACATGTTAAAGACACACAAAAGACCAACAATTTATTTTAACTGATTTATAGAGAGACTGAGAGGAGGGCCTAAAGAGATAAGAAAAAAATATAAAATATGTATAAATATAAATATGACAGTATAAATATGTTAAATTTATTTTTTCTGTATCGATATATGGTGCTTATCCCTGCTGAAGGGCAGATTGGTGTTGCTTCAGAACAATTCTCTAGCGCTGTTACATAGAGGTGTTACAGTTAAGGTTTTAATAACATTATTTTATTTACTAGTGAAGATTTGCATATGTTATCTCACATTCTGTAAGGTAAATTTTCTGGAAAGGTCAAATTAACTAATTTAACTAAGTATTAATGAAAGACCTTGATGTGTATATGACACTAATAGATGTAGTTTCTGGGTCATTTTCAGAACTGCAAAATAGCCAGAAGGAGGCAACTGCTGTGGTTGCAAACAGGCTTTGGGTGGTATTGAAGTAAGGGCAACTATGGAACTGCTCAGCAACATGGGACCCATAGCTAATAAATAGTAATATGACAAAAATAACAACTTTGTGTGGATGTAACCTTGTGAGATCTGAGATTTTGACAGCATTTTTATGTGACAACTTCTCTTTTTAGATAAATGCAGAGTTTAAGTGCATTACCACCATGCCACTGCAGTCCAGATTACTCTCGCAGATAGATGTGCTATCTGACAAACTAATAAAGGTCTTCAAAAGGCGAGGAGGACAAATAAGAAGAAGACTTCAGAACATTCTGGAGCCCACGGCCCAGGTAAGAAAAAAAAATAATTTGTGTATACACTTTAGGGAAAATAATAATTTTAACAAAATGCTGCTTGTCACTCTATGCTAGGAGTATGTTGAAAATCACCTGGGATTTTCACAATTTACCATGTGTGCGTTTTTTTTTTTCTTTTACCTGCATTAGAACTATGTGTGGAGTTCATAGTTGAACACCTCTCTATGCTCTGACAGTATTCTGCTTCTTTGCATGGAGATTTCACTTCAGAAATGCATTACCTTTTTAAGCATTCTGAGGACTCAAATCACATGCTGTAATGAATCCATTTTTGTTCACCTAATGTGTTAATGTTAACATTTTTTGGAATAGTGACACAGATTAAAATAAGATTTGGTATAATGTTCTTTGACCAGTGTTCTGTTTAATTAAATTTTGGATTTCTGCATTTTCTAGGCCGCAGATGAAGCCATTATCCAACGATCTAATAAGGAAACAACCATGGGAATTTACATCATAAAGTCAAGAGATGCCAATGGCAGCCCTGAGGACATCGGGATAGTCCTTGAAGGCCAGAGAGTCTGGCAGGATTTGGATAACTATACCCTAGCAGCTGCAGTGCTGTTTGGACTAATGTACACTTTGAACCTCACCTACCCACTGGAAAAGTATACCTTCGAGGTATTATAGAAACTGGTTATGGAGCTCAAAAGGAACAGCCTTTCAAAGAAGGCCCAGGTTTTCAGGACCAGACTGTACGATTGAAAGGTTTTCCAGTTATGATGTGGGAACAACATGTTTACCTCTTCGAATATGTACCATCCTTTCTTTTAAGCCAGCACTGGTAAAGTTGCAGTACATAGTGAAACTTATTTTTCTGGCACTTTTCAACTTGGAGCCTTTATTACTGCAGTGTTCAGTGTTCACTTTTCAAGCCATGGCTCTTTTGAAAAAAAAATTCAAACTTTGAATGTCCATTTTTCTCAATGGAAATGGTGCCTTGCGCCAATTTCACCAGTTTGCAATTTCTTTCCCAAGGTGCACCACTACAAACAGATTGCATGGTCTAGTATTAGTGATTGTGATGTTTAGTGATAGAAGCAAGCCAATACTAATCAGTTTAGGTCTCTTGGTTTTGTGCCTGTGGGTTATGTTATTTTAAGTCTCTTCTTTGTGTCATTTTAATAATTACACCCCTGTTGCCATATTACCTTATGGCTCTTACATTTAAAAAACTATTTTTTACATAAGCGTGATGTCATAAGGCCCCACAATGTTGAATCCAGGTTACAGCAGATAACTTTGAGGAATGTTGTGGAATGTTTTTCAAGAGATGCATTGTACAAATATGACTCATGTATATTTTGGAAGCCTGAATTGAAAGTCCATTGTTACAACTGTGTAGTATTTTCAAAAATGCAGGTTATTGTTCAAAAATGTTTTGCTTATTTCTTTGATTGAAGAGAAAATGTACAGTACATACAGTAAGATCAGCCTTAATTTAGTTTTATTTATTGAACACTCAATTATATATTAGATTATATATTATATATTAGAAATTTGTTATAAAATAAAATAAGCTTACCATAAAATAATCTTGTCAATATAACACATAGTAGTTCAATACAATTAACACAAAAAGTTCATGTCTGATAAACAAGTGGTTTCTATAAATATTTGACCGGAATGAAAAACGTAACAACAACATAAAAAAGTCATGTTCATGTTACCAGAAAAATGTGTGCAGGTATAACATAAAAAACTAAGGTTAACCAAACATAACTTAATTTCGTGCAACCGATTACAATAATTTTTTTATGTTTATCCCACTGATTATTTTTTTCAGTGTGGTATTATTTTGGCGCCCCAGCTGCCGGAATATTACTGTTTTTTTAGGGTTTTTTTTTTTTTAACAGTGTGTACTATTAACTACTTTATTGGTTTCTTTTAAAATCCATTTTCAACAACATAGTAATTGATAAATATTTTGTTTGCTAATATAATTGTGATCACAACTTCATAATGTTTCAGTAGAATAAAATGTTTAATGAATTATGACATTTTTTCTCAATTAGGATGGACAATGCCATTACAGCCCTAATTCTATTGGTGCCAAATGCAATGGTTATGTTGATGTGAGTCCGGATGAAGCTGCTCTGAAGGAGGCTGAGGCCACCATCGGACCGATATCTATAGCCATTGATATTTCTCATTTGTCGTTCCAATTCTACCAATCAGGTGCAGACTTTGCACACCCTTGTGGAAAGTCCCCCCAAAAAATATATTCAAATTTTAAAAAGTGGTTGTTTTTGTTTTTTTAATAGTTGTCAGACTGATAGATGTATTTCCAGGAGTGTATGACGAACATTGGTGCAGCAACATAAACTTGAACCATGCTGTTGTCACGGACCCAGCTCTGGAGGACTCAGGGTCCGTGAGCAGTGTGGAATGTTATTATTATTGCTGTTGCTGTTCTGTGAGTCTATGGTGCAAGTGGTGTGATATGCCCATGTAGAAAGGACGGCACTGCGACGCTGGACCTGCCCTTACTCTGGGCTCCCTCTTTATTCTGGCGACTGGTACAAAGAAAACAGCACACAGTCGCCATCAACAGTGTGCAAAGCAACTGCAACATTCAGTTCACCAGCTTGGGAGTATTTAGTACTTTTTTTTCCCCCAACATAACACTTAACAAATGACTAAGATATATTTATACAACACAACATCAACAAAGTCTTTCTTTAAAAGTTCTAGCTGAAACCAAACCTGTGATCATATAGTGGCAGTATTATTTATTTATTTTTCTCTTTGTGGTAAATGAGAGATAACAGACATTATATCTCTGTTATAATATAAAGCACCCGACTAGCTAACGAGTATTAGCTTAGCATGCTAACTAAAAATGCTACTCGTGAATAAAGTTACTACCCATGCATCAAAATGCCTGTAACTTTCAGGATACATGCTAGTACTGCTTACAATCAAAATACATGTTGACAATTACCACTATAAGAATGTTTTCATTGCTGCCGGTCTCTCAGGTCAACCTCATCGACCCCCACCGCCGTGGACCACTTATAAGAACGCTGGCCAGAACCCGAATGTCACGTCTCTGGACTTTATATCCTCTACCTAGAGAGGAGCTGTCGACAGACTTCAGCGCGGGCTTCTCACGGCGTCAGGACTCGGTGAGGCTTTCCTGTGGGGTCACACAAAAGCGCTGTGTCCCATCCGGCTCGAAGGACCAAGAAATGTCAGGAGTTTTCCTGTATTGCAACCCAGGTCGGAATAAAAAGGCTCAGACAGGTTTACGTGTACACGGGTGAGACTCAGCGAGACTCGCCTCGTGCAATAAAAAGAAAGAGTCTTTATTCAGAGAGCACATACAGGAAGAGAGAATAGAACTGCAGGCTTCCTGTGTAACTTCCCCATTTAGGAGTCTGCACAAAGTGTGACTTGCTGAAAAAGCAAACATAAACATAAAGAGCAGAGGATAAAGTAATAAAATAAAATAATAATAAAAATACCAAAATCCTGAGAAATCTCTTAACACACATACAAAATTGACAACAGCATCACTCATGAGCACCTACCACCAGCTTGGGAGTATTTTCCTTTGCTGAGGCATGCGCTGTGCAGCAATTTGGAGCCTTAACAGTTGCAGTTGTGGTATTTGTCCACCAGGTGGCTCCAAGGAGGAGTGGATGAGGGGGGAAGAGGAAGAGGAAGAGGAAATTCATTAAGCTATTTTCTAACTCTGTTACCCAGACAGCACTATTCCGCTGTCTGGGAGTTTTGTTCCATGTGTCTATGTGTAGGGAGGTGTGTGTGTGTGTGTGTGTGTGTGTGTGTGTGTGTGTGTGTGTCTGTGCGTGGTTGTGGCTGTGGCCAGGAGGCCGGGCTACAGGCACCGTCAGGCCTGTGGATGACTGGCCACGCCCAAGGAGGATGCCACACACCTGCAGTGGATCAGTGTCGGCGGAGGGAGCTACTTAATGGTGTGGTGAAGCCTCCACCGACGTGGGATCATTGCGTGAGACTCCATGTTAGTCATCCACTCTCGGTTTAGTCCTTGAGTGCATGCCTGCTATAGTATTGTGTCCTGACAGCTGCCTCTATTGTTTTCCCCAGGGGAGGTGTGGAGCACCAGACAGCAGCCAGCACAGGGAGTGCTGAGACACGGGAGCGGAGAGCACTAAGACACGGACTTTTCACGGAGGACGCGACACGGGAGTCAGGGGAGAGCACAGGGATTTATTGTTGTTTTTCCATTCACTGTAAATAAATGCACTTTTTTCACACAGAGCCCCGCGCCTGGGTCCTCCTTCCCCACCTCCCTACGGTTTGCCCTGGCAAACCCTGACAGCTGTTCTGATTGTGGGTTACGGTACTGTGAATTGGCAAGATTACTGGCTGGTCAAGAACAGGTACATAACCACATGTAATGATCATAGTTCATCTATAATTCCCGTGCTTCAGTTCTTCTAACATTTACAGAGTGCTGACATCATGTCTCTATATGTCAATGCACTATTAGTGTGAACAAAACTTAACTGCTAAATGTTGTTTATTTGTTTCTTTCTATAGCTGGGGTCTCAGATGGGGAGACAAGGGATACATTAAGATGAGCAGGAACAAATCCAACCAGTTTGGGATTGCTACTGCAGCAAGCTACCCTCTGGTCTGAAGAGGTGGAAGCAAACTCATCTGCATCTTCTTTCTTCTGATTTGACCAAAATGTGCTGAAAGTGCTAGTGAAACATCATGAACTTCTGAGCATTTAAACATGTGTGTGCATTTTCTTTAACTGAGGCAATCTTTTCTCTGGTTGGTGATTCAAGGACTAATTTTATAAAGACTTTGTGTGTTTTCATTGTGCTCTTAATATTTTTTATTTATTAACCTTTATTTAACCAGGAAGATCCCATTGAGATTAAAAACCTCTTTTTCAAGGGAGACCTGGCCAAGATAAGCAGCAGCAAGTGTCTCACAGTTACAGAAATTACTCAATTAAACACAGGCAGCAACAACACACATGCAAAAATAAATGAAAAAATAAAATAAAATTTAATAAAATTCAGTAAAATTCAATAAAGTTCAAATAAAAACAAAAAATCAGTTAAAATGACAATCAATCTAATTGAAACAGTTGCATGTTATGGACTTGGCCTCAAGGATTCGTAGTTTAGATTTAAAAGCACTTAATGAAGTGAATTCAGTCATTTTCCATTCGCTCTGCAGTTTGTTCCAAGCCAAGGGTGCTAAATGGACAAAAGCTCTTTTACCAAATTCAGTTCGGGCAAATGGAACAGAAAGCAACAAGTAACCATGCGGACGAAGAGAATACCGACCAGCATGTTTCATTACAAGCAGGGAACATATATAAGAAGGCAGCAACCCAAGTATTGCCTTATATATAAAACTGTATAAATGAGAGTTCCTCCGACTTACCAAAGCAAGCCATCCTACCTGAGAGTATAACTCACAGTGGTGAATCTGAAATTTACAGTTAGTGATGAACCTCAGAGAAGCATGATACACAGTATCAACCATTCAAAGACACTGAGAAGAAGCATTCATATATAGAATATCTCTATAAATAAAATAGTTTTAACTTCAGATTTTTCACAAGATTCTCTACATGTGGTTTGAAGGTGAGCGAGTCACCAATTAAGATTCCCAGATATTTATAGTATAATATTATTTACCACTCTCATTGCAGCTGTGATAGTACTGTGATTCTTCCTAAAGCCTGATTGATATTCAGATAAAATGGCATTGGTGTGTAAAAACTCCTTTACCGGTCGCACACAAGAGATTAAAGAACTTTGGCCAGCACAAATAGATTAGATATTGGACTGTAATTAGTTAACACTGCCGGGGCGCCCCCTTTTAATAGAGGAACAACAAAAGCTGATTTCCATACTGAGGGAATTTCATTCGTATCCAGTGTGAGGTTGAAAAGGGTTGTGAGAGGCTCTACCACAAAATCAGCTGCCAGTTTCAAGAAGTAAGGATCTAGTAAGTCTGGCCCTGCACTCAAAAAAAATGAAATTGGGTGGTTGTTACATTGACAAAATTCAAACTTGTAATGTGAACAAAATAATTTCATGTTTCTGTGGTGAACGTAATTAAATCATGTAGGATCTGCATGAAATCCAGCAACTTAATTTATTCTTGTTGAGATGACATGATACAATCTAGTAAGAGTGGTTAGTTGCCTGTATTCACAAAATTTAAAAGATCACACAAGAGTTCAAACCACAGGAAAATCACTGGGGTTAGAAGAGACAGACAACCATACATACACTATGTATTGCGGTTTAACCTGTAAAGGACAAAAACGTACAGAAAATTCTATATAAAGCCTTGTAATCATAATTTCCCCATTTTTTTAGGTCTAGCTTGACAGCTCGGTGGCACAGTGGTTAGCACTGTTGCCTCGCAGCAAGAAGGTCTTGGGTTCAAATCTGCAATTTGGCCAAGTTTGCTGTGGGTTCTCTCTGGGTACTCTGGTTTCCTGCTGCAGTTAAAGTCATGCATAAATTAGGGTTAGGTTAATTGGTGTTTCTAAAATATCTGTGAACATGAGTGCAAATGGTTGTCTGTCTCTCTGTGATACACTGGTGGCCTGTCCAGTACTCTGACTCCCACCCTATCACATTTGGGATAGGCCCCAGCCTCGCTGCAACCCCGGTAAAGATAAGAGGAGTGCAAGTTATTATAAATCCATTAACATTTTATGTTAACCAGACTCTAGACTTTGTTACACTTTGTTGAACACTCCAAAAAAATAACTCTTTAAATGAACGTAAAATAATCATGGAAAGGATTTCCACATTAATAAATGGCTTTCTATCACGATTAAGCATTTTTGTTGCACTAACGTAATTTGCATGGGTTGGATCAACTCAATTAAATTAAGTTGGACTCAACTGTAGTAAAACAGTTGATTCATCATTAGTTAATCAAGTTAGTCCAACTCAAGTACATCAAGTTGGAATAACAGAATTGCATAATGCTAAAATAAAGCAATTTAATTACGTGGAAATTCTTTCCATGATTTTTTTTGTGTTCATTCAAAGAGTTATTTTTTTGAGTGTGGAGATTTTCTAGGATGTAACACTTTAAGAGCTTTACAGACCTGTCACCACTGAGAACCTAAATAATCCACAGAAGTTCTGGAAAATCATTAAGTCTCTTTCAGTGAGTTAAAGATCCCATGCTCTACCCACCTATGTTTTTAAGGATTCTGTTCCTGTTTATGATAGGAAGGAAATTATGAATTGCTTTAACAAGCACTTTATATCTTCTGGCTCTTTGTTTGACTTTCTGAACCCAGTCTCTGTAAAATCTGGCACAAACCTTACTGTGTACACTGGTCAGCCATTTAACTTTGTTCCTTTCTCTGTGCAGGAGGGACAGACCAAAGGTTTTTCAGTGACTAGTGGCAAAGGTTCAATCTGAGCTGATTGGACAATACAACATCATTTACGCATTCACACATCGTCACAGCACAGGCACTTTGTCTAGCTGAAGAAGAACAGGCACTCACTCGTTAGCTAGCACTTGACTATGAATGGTGACTTCAAGTACTGCCAAAACAGTAAAGTTAAATTCAGTTGTGTATTTACAGCAACATCCATTTTAAGACAGTTGATCGAAGGAAAGAAAAGAATCAAAGAGTTTGGATTGGACTGCCTGAAATTAAACATCCCACAGCAGTCCACAGATTGTGGGAGAGTATGTACACGGACCTTCTCCAGCGCACTATATTACACGTGGACTCAGCTAACTGGATGTGGGTGAGAAATGCCTTCTTTTGCTATCCATGTCTCCTGTTTCAACATCAGTGGTATGAACATGGTACCAAAATGTTGTACAGGACATAAAGCACAGAAAAGTAAAAAAAAGACACTTTTAAGTAGTATTTTTTATTTTTCAAAGCTTACACTGGTTGTTCTACTGCAAGTACGCTGTATATTTTAATTATGCTAAATTAAATAGTTATGTGCATAATTATGCTAATTATTACTCCAAGCTAAACTCATACAGTTATTTATTGTAGCATGCATTTTTTTCAAAAATCATATTTGTTAATGTACATCTGAACAAGTGGGTTTCTGCAGTTTTAGTGATGCGGGCAACTCCAGTTGTTTAAACATCAACACAAAAACCTAAGCCTAAGCCACTTTCCAAAATTCAGCACATTACTGTCACCAAGAGGTCCATGTTTTCTCCCTTTGTACCTGGATAGTACCTGCCTGCAGGTCCACAGGACTCGGTCTCGCCCTAGTAGCACCTGTCCCTCTCCTCCTCGTCAGTTCGCCTCATCACAAACGTTTTCGTGCTTGAAAACGTTTGTGCTTTTGCCACGTGTCACAAACTCCACCACTATTTCAGCTCCACACACGGCTCTGCTTACAATAACCCATTGTTGTCAACTGAGTATGCAAGCACCCGTGAGCTGTGATGCATCCATACAGCAAATTTCGCATATCACTATGACAGGTGGGAAAAGAAGTAGTTTCTACCAATCATTTACACAATCCCAGTAATAAAGTTATTTTCCACTGTTTTCCAGTTCATGATAAACTACAAATGTATCGCCAATGACTAAAATATCAATATTTTAATATGAGAATTGATCCTAGAACATAAATATCTTGTATTGGTGGAATCAATATTTCAGTATTGATCCACACACCACTCCTCAGTGGCCCAGTCCATCAAACCCTCATTGCCACCACTGTTTCCATAGTTGCTAGCCAGTCAACCAACTGGTTCTTACTCAGAGCCACCAGCTCTCTAATCTTCCTGAAGTTCTGCCCTCCAGTGTGTAAGTCTGCAATAAGGATGAGTCATTTTAAATCAGAGAGGAATTCAGCAATGTTATGTTACAATATGAGTAAGTAGTATCACAGTATCTACTCTGCTCCATTTTCTTTGAGTTTTTAGGGAAGAGGAAGCACATGGGAACATAGCTAGGATGAATTAGACCTAACGAGACTGGGAAGTAAAATCAAATACACTGAACACAGGATGAAAGACTGTCAAAATAAAACAGGAAGTATATGAGACAGAAATGGGGCAAAGCAGACAGGGGGACAAAAGATGAAACACGAGGAGAGGAACGAGGGAAAAGGTAAGGAAGATGAAACACAGCGACACGACTAAGACACACAGAGCACTAGGGACACAACAGACTCTCACAAGTGACACAGATGTGAGACAAAGACACAAGAGAAACCTCACAGACACTAAAGCATGAACTGAAAATGCAAGAAAACTCAAAAAACATAGAAAGAACTAAACTCAAGACTAAACTTTAAAAACGTGAACTTAAACCTCATAATACAAAGAGTCACAAAAGACAATAACCTCAAAATGCTGGGTCAAATGATGCATCACCAGCTGCAGCTGCATTCCACAGGTGCTAAACATTTATGTCTAGATGATGGATTGATCAACAGAACACAGTTTTGCAATTTATGTATTTATTTTAACTTGTATTTGTCTTATTTATGAATTTATTCCATTAAACACTAATGCAGGAAAAGAGAGGTTCTTGACCTGACAAATAAAATTATGTTTAGTTACATAACACGGTTAAAAACTTTAAACTAAATTTTGGTCAAATCAGAAGGAAAAAAATGAGAATAGGTTTCTTCCGACCTCTTCAGACCAGAGGGTACGTTGCATCAGAAGCAATCCCACACTGGTTGGATTTATTCCTGCTCATCTTAATGTATCCCTTGTCTCCCCATCTGAGACCCCAGCTGCAGGAAGAAACAAATTGCACAGTTTAACAACATTTAGCTGCTAAAAACATTAAGATATGAGCGTCACATGTGAGTAAATACCTGTTCTTGATCAGCCAGTAGTCATGTCCATTTTCTGTACCATAACCCACAGCCAGCACATCATGGTTCAACACTGTCTTGCTGCAGTCGGGCTCATCATACACTCCTGCAAATACATGTCAATTAGACTGAACAAAAGAACAAATGAAGCATTTCACATTTCTTTTCCAATTTAAAAATGTTTCTCTGCACTTTACAAATATGTTTCAATGTCTGCACCTGATTGGTAGAATCTGAATGAGTTATGAGAAGCATCAATGCCAACAGATATCGGTCCGATAGTGGCCACAGCCTCCTTCAGGGCATCTTCATTACTGGGTTTCACTTCAACATAGCCAGTGCATTTGGCACCAATACCATCAGGCTTGTAACGGCATTGTTGACCCTAATACGGAGAACATATGCTATTATGAGTTTCTACTGCTGTCACACATTTATATTAGAAAACAGAGGGCTTTCCAAAAGCTGTTAAAAATAGATTTTGAAAGAAGTTAATAAAGTAGCTTATGCTGTGAGTTTTACAGGGCTTGGAGCTACCATATGTTTTAGCAGTACTGTACAGCTTATCATGCATGGCCATCATTAACACCACTGTCTGAATGAGCTGATTTGCATTTATAATTCTGATATTTACGATATGATGATAGTCAGGTGGTAAGGACCTGACTGCATATATTCAAGGTTCGTGATTTAAATCACAGAAGAAACAGGTGT
The DNA here is from genome assembly GCA_029532605.1 of Oreochromis grahami. Lineage (NCBI taxonomy): Eukaryota > Metazoa > Chordata > Actinopteri > Cichliformes > Cichlidae > Oreochromis > Oreochromis grahami. The sequence goes on along the minus strand of JAQSNX010004700.1, from coordinate 15,265 downwards.
GTGTGTGTGTTTGATATATTGCTATCTATTTACCTTAGCCTCATAAGAGTAGGATGTCTCAGTGTCAATTCCTCCATTGGCTTGGATGTACTGAAAGGCCCGCTTCACTGATCCTCCATTGCAGCCATTGTTACCAAAGCTGTGAGAGCAGTCCATTAACTGCTGCTCACTTAGAGATACCAGCTTTCCTGTCTTCCTGAAGTGCTGACCCTCCAATACACCAGTCTGCAGTAAGGATGTTTCAGCTTCAAACCAGACAACAGTTTCTGTTTCCCAAAGAAGGCCAAATTTTATGTACTCACTGTGCTGAAGGCCCAGCAGGAGCCACATATCTTCTGATCCTTGACTTCAGTAACATATCCCTTATCCCTCCAGTCAACAGTGTCGGGCAGATCAGTACCTTCAGGCAGGCCAAAGAAGGTAGAACCACGCTGAGGTAGAGAAGCATTAAAGGAGCCAAGGAAGCTTTGGGAAATTAGCTGTTTGTACTCTTCATGTTCCTGGTAAAGAGGGAAGAAATTCATGGGAGGTTTATCAAACGAAGTTGTTGTTTGTTTGTTTTTTTTGTATCCTCACACGCTAATTGCATCTAAAAATACAGATAACAACTGAATTGGTGAAGGGTAAAATCTGAATGATCTGCTTTTTTGTACACATACCATGTCAGCAAAGTGTGTCATCCCAAGGTGGTAGGATTTCAAACCCTGGTCTGCCAAGATGTTGTGCATTAGCACATGTTTGCGGTTGTTGAGCCAGATCTGCTTCCGGTGAGCCTCCTCTGACTCAGAGTCATATGACTTTTCTGCAAGTTGGAAAAGGAAATTATGAAAAACAGAACAAAGAAAAATCCATTATAATTTTTTTTGATTCGCTAACATATTTCCTTTGATTTGAAGCTTATAAACTTTTACACAAGTAAACATGAGGATGAGGCAGGTTTGAGGCTTGGACAGTGTCTTAAAGAACACAAAAAATGATCAGGAGCTTCTGAAAAAACACAAAAACAAAAGAGGAGAGAAAGAGTCTGCTGTCTCACCAAACTTGAGTTTCCAGGCGTGAAACTCAAGATCTTCCAGAGAGATGATGGCACAGCTGGATACAGCCAGAACAGCAGAAACAACAAGCAGCAACTTCATCTTGGCTGAATACAAAGAAACAGATCCTTTGTGACTTATAGGAAACCACATCAGTTTTAAAATGCTTTCTGTCATAATGTTGGATGTCACTTTCATAGTACGACAGTATCATCTCTCTCTCCAATTCTTTTTCAAATTGATAATTCTTTGTTTTTCTTTGTTTTTTTTTCATCAGCACATTACTGAAAAGTGTATTTACACACTCACCTATGTGTCTAATTACGTGCTGTAACTACTTACCTGTCTCAGTGTCCGTGGTTGATATAGGTCTGCGTCAGAGAGAACGTCTTATATAGCAGACTACCAGTATGACTGCAGTATTCCAGTCAGGTCAGGACAGGAGTAAAGTAAAGAAAGCGAAAGAATGTTATGTACTGAAATAGAAAAAGGTGGAGGTGTCAGGGTCCCTCAGTCCTCCTTGGCTTCTCCCCTATGATTGTGTCTTCTGTCTGTCTTTTCCCATTTTCTCCTCTGTCTGTGTTCGTTTGTGTGTTTGGAAACTAAATCCAGGATATCACTTACAAAACAAAACCCAGCTCACTCACTCTGTTGGATAACCCCACCAAAGCTATCAGTTTCTATGATTTGAAGCCCCCATCACCCTGTTGGTCCGTGGCACCCTTGGTTACAAACCCACAATCCGCACATCAACTGAGAAAAAAAAACTGAGTCTGGATGGAGGCTGTCTTGCCATAAGAACTGTTTAAAATCCACTCTCCCTTAAGATTCTACACCCGCTGAGCCAATCCGACCTGAGTTTTCAGATGGGTTTGGTTCAGGGTTCCAAACTGTTTATCATGATTTGGCTGAAGTTTTCAGAAAGGATCCCACTCTGTTTCTTCCTCCACATCTGTCTGTCACTTGATGAGGATTAGGTAGGGTGGTGAGTGGAAGACAGCCTTCAATACCCATCACAGACACTTCAAATACCTGGTAATGCCCTGGACTAACTAACACACCCACTGTTTTTCAGGCCCTAGTTAATGACGTTGTCTGGCATTTCATAAATTGTTTCATGTTTGTCTACCTGGATGACATCTTGTTTTTCTCACGATCTCTCTCAGAACATAAAATCACTTAAGGTTAGTCCTGTAGCAGCTGCCCAAGAAACTGTTTCTAAAAGGCAAATTTCATGTTGAAAATGTATCTTTGCCAGGCTACAGGAAAGATAAATTGCTGGGCAACCAAAGGGGCATCTCAAACCAGGCCCAGCAAAGGTGCAAGCAGTCATGGACTGGCCAGTGCCTGAGAACTGCAAATGTTGCAACGTTTCCTTGGTTTTCCTAACTTTACTGGGACTTTGGTAAAGTTGCCATGCCTCTAACCCAACTTTCCAAATCACAGTTCCAGTGGACCCCAGCAGCTCAGTCCTCCTTTGACTTCCTCAAACAACACTTCACTTCTGCTCCCATCCTTTCTCAACCAAACCTCTCACAACAGTGGATGTGGATGCATTAGATTCTGGAGTGGGAGCCGTCTTGTCTCAACATAAAGAAGGTCAAATGCATCCCTGTGCCTTTTTCTTTTGATGTCTATTCCCTGCAGGGCAAAATTATGATGTTAGATCTGGAGCTGAAACTCTTGCATACCCCAAAACAGCGAAAATACTCGACACTTGACACACAAAGTGGGCTTTGTTTTTTACCCTCTTTAATTTTGCCACAACGGACAGGCCAAGCTCTTTAAACAAGCTAGTCCACTGTGTAAACCTGAATTCTGTGTTGCAGCCGAACTCTATGATGTGTAGAGACCAGTTTTCCTTTTTTTTAAACTGGTATCTCTTTGCTGATTTGGTAATCATTTAAAAAAAATGTAGTATTGTAGTGTCAAATTTATTATTGTTTTTTATTAAATTAATATGTTAAAATACAGATTACACATGTTGACTAGATGGTGGAAACTGGATTGGCAGTCTGTCTATACTGGATTGCTCAACAGACCATAGTTTCTAATGCTAAAAACCACTTCATGGGTAATAAGCTACACACTACCAACACAACATAACAAACACAATTACAACTTTAGCTCTTAGTATAAAGCATTCTATTTATTTATTTAACATGCATTTGACGTCTTTATGACGTTATTCCATTAAGCACCAATGCAGGAAAAGAGTGCTTCTTGACACCATAAATCAAATGATGTTTGGTTACATAACTTGGTCAAAAACATTCATATACATTTTGGTCAAAGCAGAAGGAAGAAATGGTGATGAGTTTCTTCTGATATCTTCAAACCAAAGATATTGGAATTGCTTTGGAATTAGCAATTCCACACTGGTTGGTTGTTCCTGCTCATCTTAATGTTTCCTTTCTCTCCCCATTCAAGGCCCCAACTACAGACTTTGTTTGATAAATGAGAAACTCTGGAAAATATGTTCTTACTCCAGGAGGTATCTCAAAAACTAAGAAACTTTTATACCACATAAATTATATTTTTTTTTCATCTCTGTTCACAAGTTTCTGGATTTCTTTTTTGTAAGACTAAGACTGAACTTTATTTTTGCATTTCTGTAAAAGTTCACATTCTCTGTGTCTCAGTGTCAGTTAGCACTATTTCTTCAATCAATACTGTTGGTTAGATCAGTACCTTCAGGCAGGCAAAGAAAGGTGGAGCCACAGCGAGGCAGAGAAGCATTGAAGGAGCCATGCAGCCCTGGGAAACCAGTTGTTTGCACTCTTCATGTTTCTGGTATACAGGGAAAAATTATGGGGATTTTATCCAAAAGTTTTCTGTTTGTTTTTTTGTATCCTTAGTAGGACTTCAAACCCTGGTCTGCCAAGATGTTGTGCTCTAGTGCAAGCTTGCAGTTGTTGAGCCAGACTTGTTTCCGGTGAACCTCCTCTGACTTAGATCAGAGTTATATGACTTTTCTACCAATTGGAAAAGGGAATTATGAGAAAAAACAGAAAAAATAAATTAATCATTATTTTTTTTTTTTAATCTGCTAACATGTTTCCTTTGATTTGAGTCTTATAAACTTTTACACAAGTAAACACATGGGTGAGCATTTCTTTGTTTGAGTTTGAGGCTTGGACAGCATCTTTAAGAACATAAAACTTGATCAGAAGCTTCTGACAAAAATCGAAAATAAAAGAGAAGAAAAAGAGTCTGCTCTCTCACCAAACTTGTCTCACCAAAGCGTGAAACTCAAGATCTTTCAGAGAGATGCTGGCACAGCAGGTTACAGCAGAACAGCAGAAAAAACAAGCAGCAACTTCATATTGACTGAAAAGAAGCAGAAAAAAACAGAGGCATAGCCAGCTTCTCTGCACTTTCATGGCAGGATTTGACAATATTCAAAAGAGTCAGTCAGTCAGTCAGACAGATAATTTTCTTTGGTCTCAAGTAATTTTTGCAATATTTATTTATTTAGTATTTAAAATCAAATCTGCATTATGTCTGGGACAACACTGGATACATTTACACATGGAGAGATATTTCACTACCAGGCCATAAGCTAACCATTACATGTGTTTACAGAGATTCAACTTTAATATTTATCATTAAATATGAGCAAAGTTCATGAGCAGGTCTATTATTAAGTGTAATGATAGAAACTGATGATTATGTATTTCTGTATTTTTATAAATTACATAAAATTGGTATGGATAAAGTATGAAAGGATAAAACAAAAATGATTTTTCATAAACTCTGATTTTATTTTGTGATGTACACTTGTTATTTATAGTGTGGTTTCAAAGCACAATATGAATGCTGAAGCTGTACTCTGAGCAGTGGTCAGGGTCCAGGGTTTGAGTGATGAGCTCTGTCCACTCAGACTGGCTTCATAGGTCACTGAGCCCGCCTTCCTCCGCTGGTCTGCAGAGAGGCTCAGGGTGCTGCTCCAGCTATAGCAGCCATCTGTCCCTAAGACCTCCAGGCTGGTTGAAACCCCTGAGGATGTGTTGATACTCCTGTCAGGAGACAGACACACGATCTACTTTTAACATTAGGTTTAAACATTCATTTTTTTTAAAAAACAATATAGTTATGGCTCGATCAGGTGACCCTGAATCCTCCCTTAGTTATGCTGCAATAGACATGGGCTGCTGGGGCACTCCCATGATGCATTGAGTTTTTCCTTTTCAGTCATCTTTTTCACTCACTATGTGTTAATAGACCTCTCTGCATTGAATCGTACTTGTTATTAATCTGTCTCTCTTCCACAGCATGCCTTTATCCTGTTTTCCTACTCTCACCCAACCGGTGGCAGCAGATGGCCGCCCCTCCCTGAGCCTGGTTCTGCCGAAGGTTTCTTCCTGTTAAAAGGGAGTTTTTCCTTCCCACTATCGCCAAAGTGCTTGCTCATAGGGGGTCATATGATTGGTGGGTTTTCCTCTGTATGTATTATTGTAGGGTCTACCTTACAATATAAAGAAGGCGACTGTTTCCAATTGAATTGGACTGAATTGATTTGAATGACTTTTGATGACCATGGTACATGTTGAGGATTATAGTTCTCGTTAATTCTCATTAATTGTGTAAATGCTCAGAAAATAAAACAAGATTCGCACATTAATGCACTTTCAAATGCTTTTAAAACTACCCATCTTTCTTCAGGTGTGGCATCCTCTGCCATTCTAGAATCAGCAATTAGAAAGCGTTCAGTGAAGTATCGCTAGTTAAACAGAGCGCTCAAAATCCAAACATGGCTGCAGTTTTCCACCTTGGCATCAAGCGCCAGATTGACCTCCTGATGAATAAAGTCACTGGAAGTCTGTGCAAGCTTCAGCAGTAGAGTTTGGCCTGGTTGAAAATATTCAGTGTTGAAAATTATCTATACAGATTGCATGTATATAAATAATATTTTTTTGTTATTACAAAAATACAAGAAATATCAAAATTAAAGGTAGCTTATTATCTGGTATTATGATTTTTAATGAACAAATTTAATCAAAATTAATGCACACTGAATTTCATAAGTATAGAAGACCTCCTGTGATGTTTGTTATTTTTCAAGAAAAGTCATAATCATTGTGTTATAAACCTGTTCTAACTATCATTTGCTTTATTTGGGTTTTCTTTAGCTTAAAAAGGTGTTTGGTTAGAGTATCTATCAAGTTTTGAGGTCACCAAATAATTTATTCTGTTGGTCTCCATCAGCTGAAGAAACTGGAAAAATGTGATGTTTGTCACACACATTTTAAGCTAGCTAAATGCTGAAAGATGTTGTTACCTTAAAATAATTATTATTTTTATAATGGAGTGGAGATCAGTATGTATGTATCAATAATAACCATACAAATTCTGTAAGTAATGTGATATCAAACGTCTTAACAAACTAAACCTGGACAACATTGGCTTTATTCATTAGGGAACACAAAAGTCTCCAGAAGACTAGAAACACATCCCATGGGTGCTGAACATTTCTGCCTGGATGATGGATTGATCAACAGACCACAGTTTCACAGTTTATTTATTTATTTTTACATGTATTTGCCTTATTTATACATTTATTCCATTAAACACCTTTGCAGGAAAAGAGAGCTTCTTAACACCACAAATATAATTATGTTTAGTTACAAAACTCGCTTAAAAAGACTGAAAGAAATTGTGGCCAAACCAGATTTTCTGTAAAATCAGAAGGAAAAACTGAGGACGGGTTTCTTCCAACCTCTTCAGACCAGAGGGTAGCTTGCTTGAGAAGCAATCCCACACTGGTTGGATTTGTTCCTGCTCATCTTAATGTATCCCTTGTCTCCCCATCTGAGACCCCAGCTGCAGAAAAAAAGAAACACAGTTTAACAACATTTAGCAGTTAAAAGTCAATAGTGTTCACACTAACAGTCCAAAAGCATGTAGAAAAATAATGATCTGCATAAATAAGATGCCTTTACATATTTTTGTATCAGTACTGAATGTTAGAAGTAGTGAAGTGCATGAATTAAAATACGAGCATCACATTGGAGTAAATACCTGTTCTTGATCAGCCAGTAGTCATGTCCATTTTCTGTACCATAACCCACAGCCAGCGCACCATGGTCCAACACTGTCTTGCTGCAGTTGGGGTCATCATACACTCCTGCAAATACATGTCAATTAGACTGAACAAATGAAGCATTTCACATTTCTTTTCCAATTTAAAAATGTTTCTCTGCACTTTGCAGATATTTTTTCAATATCTGCACCTGATTGGTAGAATTGGAATGAATGACGAGAAGCATCAATGCCAACAGATATTGGTCCGATAGTGGCCACAGCTTTCTTCAGGGTTTCTTCATTACTGGGTTTGACATGAACATAGCCATTGCATTTGGCACCAATACCATCAGGCTTGTAATGGCATCGCTGACCCTAATACAGAGAACATATGCTATTATAAGTTTCTACTGCTGTCACACATTTATATTAGCAAACAGAGAGTTTACCAAAATACTGTGATGTTAAAAATAGATTTTGAAATTAGTTAATAAAGTAGCTTATGCTGTGAGTTTTACAGGGCTTGGAGCTACCATATGTTTTAGCAGTACTGTACAGCTTATCATGCATGGCCATCATTAACACCACTGTCTGAATGAGCTGATTTGCATTTATAATTCTGATATTTACGATATGATGATAGTCAGGTGGTAAGGACCTGACTGCATATATTCAAGGTTGGTGATTCACAGAAGAAACAGGTGTTTGATATATTGCTATCTATTTACCTTAGCCTTATAAGGGTAGGATGTCTCAGTGTCAATTCCTCCATTGGCTTGGATGTACTGAAGGGCCCGCTTCACTGATCCTCCATTGCAGCCATTGTTGCCAAAGCTGTGAGAGCAGTCCATTAATTGCTGCTCACTCAGAGATACCAGCTTCCCTGTCTTCCTGAAGTGCTGACCCTCCAGTACACCAGTCTGGAGTAAGGACGATTCAATTTCAAACCAGACAACAGTTTCTGTTTCCCAAAGTTTCTCAAAGAACACAAAATGTTATGTACTCACTGTACTGAAGGCCCAGCAGGAGCCACACTGCTTCTGATCCTTGACTTCAGTGACATATCCCTTATCCCTCCAGTCAACAGTGTCGGGCAGATCAGTACCTTCAGGCAGGCCAAGGAAGGCAGAGCCACGCTCAGGCAGAGAAGCATTGAAGGTGTGAAGGCAACCCTGGGAAACCAGCTGTTTGTACTCTTCATTGTCCTGGTAAAAAGCAGCAAAGTTCATGGGTTTTTATGCAAAAAGTTTTGGGGGGTTTTGTATCATCACATGCTAATTATATTGAAAAATATTGATGACAACTCAAATGGTGAATTGGTCAAATTTAAATGATATGTCTTTTTCTGCACATACCATATCAGCAAAGTGTGTCATCCCAAGGCGGTAGGACTTCAAACCCTGGTCAGCCAAAGTATTGTGCATTAGCACAAATTTGCGGTTGTTGAGCCAAACCTGCTTCCGGTGAGCCTCATCTGACTCAGAGTCATATGATTTTTCTACCAATTGGAAAAGGAAATTATGGGGGAAAAAGAACAAAAGAAAGTTAATCATTTTGTATTTTAAACCTGCTAACATATTTCCTTTATTTCCAGTTTTATAATCTTTAGCACAAGTAAAAATGCAGGTGAGCTCATCTTTCTTTTTAAATTTGAGGCTTGCACAGTATCTTAAACAACATAAAACATGATCAGAAGCTTCTGACAAAAAGAAAAAATGAAAGAGGAGAGAAAGAGTCTGCTGTCTCACCAAATTTCAGTTTCCAAGCGTGAAACTCCAGATCTTCCAGAGAGATGCTGGCACAGCTGGCTACAGCCAGAACAGCAGAAACAACAAGCAGCAACTTCATCTTGACTGAATACAAACAGAAAAGAAAGAAATCCTTTGTGACTTACAGGAAACTTATGTTTCTGATGAAAACTGTTTTTTAATTCTTTCTTGGTTATACATGATTTAAAATGCTTTTGGTCATTATATTAGATGTCACTTTCATTTGACAATATCCTCTTTGTCCCATTTTATTTGTGAGTTTCTATGTTACCTCCTCCTGAAATTCTTTCTGAAATTAATAATTTTTTTGTTTTGTTTTTTTTCATCATAATTACTGAAAAGTGTATTTACACTTTTACAACTAAACTACATGTTTAGTTATCTGTGCTGTGGTTACTTACCTGTCTCAGTGTCCGTACCTGTTGTGAAGAGTGTAGCACAATCACCTGTGGTTGATATAGGTCTGCGTCAGAGAGGAGTTCTTATATAGTGGGCTACTAGCATGACTGCAGCATTCCAGGTCAGCACAGGTGTTTGTAAAGAAAGTGAAAGAATGTGAAGCAGTGGAACAGAAAAAGGTGGAGCTGTACATTAACAGTCTGTTACAGTCTCAGTCTACATTAACTCAGGCATCCAGGACTGTAGGTTAAAATGAAGGCAACAACTTTTTGGTTCACAAACCAAACAAAAGAACCAAACATAAAGCAAAAAGAAATGCAATTGCCTTCATTTCAAGAGTTTACAGAAGATCACATGACATCACTCACTTAAGGAAACATTTTATTTATGCTCACTCAGCAATAACAAGGAGCACAATAGTCATGATGAATCATTTGATTAAATTTCAGTGTTTATTTGGGGGGTTGAGGGCTTGGCCAGCTTTTCTGTAATTTGTTACAGATATTGACAAGTTTCAAAAGAGGTTGTCAAAGAATTTTTGGCTTTTCTCACCATTGTTCACTGGAAGTTAGATGATAAGGTGGAGGAACCTTCATGACAGTCAGCATTCTTTATTCTTCTTTGCTCTCAAGTAGTTTTTGCAAATCTCGGTCCCAGACTCTAAAGTATTATTTAGTATTTGAGGAGAAGATCAAGTTTAGACTGTCAAGTTTATTTGCAAGCCAGAGGCCATAGAAACAACTATGATCTAAGACCCCATGTCAGACTTTGTGAAAAACAAGAACGATTTATTTTGAATTATTTAGCCAGCTGAAAGTATTTTATGTCAGACAAAATATAAATGACATCTGACATATTGCCACAGGAAATGAGGTTGAAATGTGCTCTGTCTCATGTTATCTAAAAACCTCATCCAACTAGATGTGTCTGAAAAACTACGAGTAAAATAAAGCAAGTTACTCATAACATTAAAACCCCTTTCACATATTTTGAGGAGATTAAAATTTATTGCCAAATACAAGGGGGTGGGAAGTTAATCTAGTTCATTAAACAACCTGCAACCTCAAATATTTCAAGGACCTCCTTAATCCCACTGACATGCAATGTCCCCTCTAAGCTGCGCACGTGCGCAATTGCGCACTGCTTGCACGGTCTCTGCGCACAGAAAATCTGCGTTGCGCACAAAAAAAAAATAACCTGAATTGAAATTAAAATTAATACTTTAGCAATTCTGTTTTGCAGTGTTTGTCAGTAAGTGACTGGCTGCCCCCGTATTGTATTAGAACGATGCCACCTTATCCCATAGTCCAGCCAATGATGCGATTTACATTCATATATACGCAGCTAATCAACGTGGTTGACAGGCTATGACAGCGTCCTTATGTGCCGACACCGACGGTCTTTTAGCTGGCAAAGCGGCGTGGCTAATGTGGAGTGAAGCCACGTTAATGACAACGTGTACAACCATTGGAGATCTGAGCAGGACAGACGGAACAATTGACGGAAAAAGTGTGGACTTTATAACAGTTTTTAAATTGTGTTGATAGGCCACGTAAAACCAGAATTATGATAAAAATATCTGCAATGTTTGGTTTTCTTCCTGAATACTATCGTTGTTTATATTTACTGCGGGAAGAAACGGTAAAAACGGCGTTTTATAAGAAAAAAGGCTCGAAAACACTCTCCGCCTGTGAGCAAAAGCAAACTCCACCCCCCTCTCCCTTTCCTATTCGTCCAAAAAAGTACCATGTCGACCAATCAAAAAATGATATGGCAACGTGGCATCTACTCGGGACCCACTCCGGGTCACGGATGCGTTTCTGTTCTAAGTGGAGGAGTTTAAGTATTTGGGGGTCTTGTTCCCGACTGACATAGTGATGGTAAATTTGATTCTTTTTACTGAATCGAGTTTTAATGAGTCACTCACCAAAGTGAATCGGGTTTTTTGAGTCATTTGAGTCACTGAGTCAGTTGACCAGAGAGTGCAAAAATGTACATTTTCACTCAAACTTAATTTTTTTCTCTTTTAATGCAAATCCTACTGCTAAGATGAGTCATTCTTAAAGAAAACAACTTTTTTATATAGCAAAAAAGAGCAAAAGAATTTCTAAAGGGAACATTTCTTTTGTTTATTTTTATTTTATTAGTATTTTCCTTACATGTGTCAAATATATATTTTCTCATCTAAATGTCCACTGAGCTGTGATCCAGGGGGCGGTAGTGCGCCTTAACATTGGTTGCCAACCAAGAAGAAGAAGAAGTAGCTGCGAGCCAGGAGGGAGGGGGTGAGTGAGTGAGTGATTTGTTTGCTCTATGATTCAGCACAGGAGGGAGGGGGTGAGCGAGTCATGAGTGATTCGCTCGCTCTATGATTCAGCACAGGAGGGAGGGGGTTAGCGAGTCATGAGTGATTCGCTCGCTCTATGATTCAGCACAGGAGGGAGGGGGTTAGCGAGTCATGAGTGATTCGCTAGCTCTATGATTCAGCACAGGAGGGAGGGGGTTAGCGAGTCATGAGTGATTCGCTAGCTCTATGATTCAGCACAGGAGGGAGGGGGTTAGTGAGTCATGAGTGATTTGTTTCCCCTACGATTCAGCGCAGGAAAGGAGGGGGTGAGTAGCTCAAATGTGCTGTTAGCATGTTAGCAGAGCGATGCTACTGTGAACCGAGGCGCTATTGTCTTGATGTGAGCTTCTACTCAGGGTTTTTTCTTCCAGTTCAGAGCAGAAATGTTTTTGTTAAGATACTGGATGTTGTGTTTTTCTTCACAATTTGAATTATAAGCTAGATATATTTCTACTAATGAAATTAGTTTGCTAACAGCAACAGGGATGAGTCAGTGAGTCAGTTGCGCTTGTGAATCATGATTCACGAGTCAGTAAAGTGATTCTCGAGTATTGAACGATTCGTTCATGATTCGCGCATCACTAGACTGACAATAGAAGGGAGCGGGAGATTGACAGACATATTGGTGCTGTGGCTGCAGTGATGCGGACGCTGCACCAGTCTGTTGTGGTGAAGAGACAGCCGAGTGTAAAAGAAAAGCTTTTTTTACCAGTAAATTTACCTCCCTGCCCTCACCTATGGTCACAAGCTGTGGATATTGACCGAAAGAATGAAATCATGGATACAAGCGGCAGAAATGGGCTTCCTCCGAAGGGTGGCTGGCTACTCCCTTAGAGATAGTGGAGTTTGGCCATCCGGGAGGGCCTCAGAGCAGAGCCACTGCTCCTTCACATTGAAAGGACCCAGTTAAGGTGGTTTGGACATCTGATAAGGATGCCTCCAGGCCATCTCCTGGTTGAGGTGTTCCGGGCATGTCCCACAGGCAGGAGGCCATGGGGGTAGGGCTGTTCGATATAACGATATATATCGGATGACGATAGAAAAACGTCTATCGTTTCATTTTACGCTATCGTTTGTTTCGTGGTGTCGCAAAATAAACTGTTTATGGCAATATTTTTTCATTATTTTGATGGTCACTGTAGTGGCTATGTTAATTTCCTAAAGTTCTCTCTCTCTCTTATGTTTAATATAACCACACTACAGACGGACAAGCGCTTGTTTTGTCGTTAGCAACAACGACGGTAAAACCACCTCGTGTCCGCTTGTTTATTTTCCACATAAACCTTTCACAATAAAGCTCAAGATCCTGTTGAGACTTTTCAAAATAAACTGAATCACGTGAAAGATGCAGAGTGTTTACGGATGAGAAGCAAAAAAGAGCCGTCAGGTGCTAAAAAATAAACCTTAGACTCAAACGTTAGAACAGGCTTTTCCCCGCAGCACGCTGTGTAATAAATACTCACAAAGAAAACGGCAGACGTTACAACCTATGTCTAAAAATGTATCGTTTCATGCATCAGTTAAAACACTCGACTCCAGGTACGCGACGCCCAGCTGGAAACACTTCACGCAAGTCGAGCTGCCCGACATTCACAGAATTTACAGAAAATGTTAAATTTTTGTGATTTATATCGTTATCGGACGATAGATGTCTTAATTATGATTAAGGAACTGACCTCACAGCCCATTGTTCCCTCAGTGGGCTGGTTTCAGTCATTATGCAAATGTCCTGTTTATAAGGTTTGGGGAAACCTGCAGTCAGCTGAGACTGAAGAAGTCACTTGGATGAGTGACGAAACGTTTCTCCCACAAAACGCTACGTCCAGATGAACAGATTCAACTTTTGGAGATCGGGATATGAGATTTTGGTCATATCGCACAGCCCTACATGGGGGAGACCCTGGACACACTGAAGGAATTATAAGTCTCGGCTGGACTAGAAATGCCATGGTGATCCCCCGGACAAGGTAGAGGAGAGAGAGGAGGATAAAGATAGAGGATAAAAGTAGAGAATAAAGTTGTTTATTTCACAAGTCAAACACTTACTTTGACCTTAAAATTGTTTTGTGAGCAAAGTTCTTTCCCCAGGTGCATGACCAGTCGTTCTTTCCCCTCACCCCTAACTGGTTGAGGCAGACTGACATCACCCCATGAACCAGGTTCTGCTGATAGTTTCTTCCCATTAACAAGGAGGCCTTAAGGTGACCAAATAGCTTGACTCAAGAAGCCAAACACCCAATAATCCCATAGTGCCACCTATAGGTAAACCTGAGAGACCAGATCAAATCCTTTCTCTAAGTCCACAAAACACACGTAGACTGGGTGGGCAAACTCCTAAACAGGGTTTTAATAGTTTTGCAATTTTCATTAGTTTTTATTTTTATTTCGTTTTGACTTCAGATTTTCAATTTTATATTAGTTTTAATTAGTTTTTTACCAATTGTTTGCTAGTTTAGTTTAGTTTTTATTTTTTGGAAAATCCTTAGTTTCAGTTTAGTTTTGATTAGTTTCAGTTATAGTTTTAGTTGTGTTTGCAATAAAGTGAAACAAAATCCCAGTTTCATCATATCAGTCATTCTCTTCTGCTTATCCTTGGGTATGTTGCTATTCCAGCTACCATACTCTGCGCCCTGCACAGGTCGCCCTGTCTGTCGCAGGGCTAACACGCAGAGACAGACAACTCACGTTGCCACCTATGGGTTCTTTAAATAAATAAATAAAGGCAGATGAACAACCATTGATACCAGGCAACTATAAAATGTATATCTTGGCCCCAATGAGACTATTAACTCTTGCAGCACCGGGTGTTAAGGCAATTGACTCACACAGTTATGTAGATATCCCAGTCCTGTTGTCTCGGGATGCATCACGCTGCCTTGCCTGGGGTTAGCTTCTGTTTCTGGGGATGAGGGTTGGGCGCGCTCCCTTACCTTCTCCAGGTAAACTAGGTTAGCCTTCTTGTGTGAGCTTTTCAAGTGCACTTTAAGGTTTGTGGGATTTTTTTCCTTTTAGAAATGTCCCTCATAATTTGTCTCTTTCCACTACAAGACACTTGCTTTATCCAAAACACAGTCATATTCAAAGTAATCCCAAATTGGAAGCTGGTGCTTTCTCCAGACTTTTCCTGACATGATTCTGCGCGTGGACGGAGCAGCGACACAGACGACTCGAACTAACGTACTGCCACCTGCTGGCATAATGAGACACAGCAAGAAAAAAACCTGGAAACTAAACTTAATTTTCACCCTTGACTATTGTATGACACGCACACATCAACGAAAACTAAACGCATTTTTGCTATAAATTCAGTTAATTTTAGTTAGTTTTGTGAACACTCATTACAGTTTTAGTTAGTTTTCCTTTTTTTGTTTTTATTTTTATTTCCGTTAACGAAAATGTTTTTTCACTTCTAGTTTTCGTTATTTCGTTAGTTTTCGTTAACGATAATAACCTTGCTCCTAAACTCAAAAAGCTGATTCAGCGTTCTGTGACCACGAACCACATTGTTCCTCTTTAATCTGAGGTTCAACTAACAGGTGAAATCTCCCAACATTAACCTTCCCATGGAGGCTGAGGAGAGTGATGGAGAGATAGTGGGAACCACTGCTTCCCACTTAGAAGCATGCCAAGCCAACTCTACAACATCCTGAGCCTTTAGGAATTCTTTCCCCTACTCATTCGCCTAACAATTT